>CAKALG010039419.1:0-19369 GCA_916700815.1 Helicolenus hilgendorfi
ATCAGATTTAACTACAGTCTATGTCTGTGATTGGTCCCTGTAACTAGAGCCATGTAATAAGAAAAGTGATTGGCTCCTAAAGAATTGGATCCAACTCCCAGCTGTGTGTTAACTCTGCCCTTCTGTATATTACTGAACTGAATCCGTATACTTCAAAAGTAGCATGTTATGATTTGAGCACATTTTCTATGCTAAATGCAGTACCTGTGAGGGTTTCTGGACAATATTTGTCATTGTTTTATGTTGTTAACTGATTTCCAGTAATAAATATATACATACATTTGCATAAAGCAAGCATATTTACCCACTCCCATGTTGAGTATTAAACACTCTCTCTTTAAGGTACATTTTGAACAGATAAAAAATGTGCAATTAATTTGCAATTAATCAGGATTAAATATTTTAATCAATTGACGGCCCTAGTATTTACCCATAACTGTGTTTAAACTCAAATCATATTGCATGCATCAGTCATTCTTCATAGGGTCTAAAAAGCTCAGAGCAGGTGTGGCGTTATCAAGACCTCATGCAGCTCTGTTGGGTTGGATGTGATGAAGGTGGGCGACTGCGGAGCGGCATGCGGGAAACACAACAACATGGAGACAAGTGACAAAGCAGCGGTGGATCTTAAGAGAAGTAAAAGGGCTCCTGTACCTGTTGACTCACCTTAGTCCAAGGATGTGCCTTAATCTGGGGGAATTTGAACTCGGTGTAGTTGGGGTTCATCTCACGAATCTGCTCTCGGGTCGGGGTCCCGAGAACCTGGACAGGACAGGACAGACAAGAACATCATGTCTTAAACTTGAATTCCTCATCACTTGTGAAAAAGAAACTTTCGTATTGTACGTGAAGATGTTTACATCCTGTGGGTCACCCCCTCTCGTTACCTTGATAATTTCAACCAACTGATCCACCCCACTGTCACCAGGGAAGATTGGTTGTCCTAGCAACAGCTCTGCCAGCACGCAGCCGGCTGACCACACATCTAAAAAGGAAAAAGGCAGGTCACCGAAAGGAAAAAAAAAGAAGTCAGATACAAGCAAGTGCGGGGCAGAGATGACCACAATCCTCTGCATAAGCAGCGACTAATGCAGAGCAGCTGATAATATTCTATTCTAGTTCATCTTTCAAAAATCAAATCAGATCATGAGTAACATACATTAAAATCATTTTATGTGCCGAGGTTAAGCTGATTAAAGTGTTGACTGCGACAGCTGGCGTCAGCCTACCTATGCTGGAAGTGTAGTCAGTGGCACCAAAGATGAGCTCAGGGGCTCGATAGTAGCGAGAGCAGATGTAGGACACATTAGGCTCCCCGCGGACCAGCTGCTTAGCACTGCACACAAAATCAAAGCACATAATCGTCATCGCCGTTATTCTGCTGCATTTTGGCCAAAAGAAGGGAAATGTGAACGTAAAGAAAAGCTTTGTGATTAGGATTTACACAGAAGAAGTTAGTAAAAATGCTGCCCTTTTGCTTATGCATTTCACTGGGTAACCTTTTCAATTCAACATTTTGCCACATTTACTCTCTCCAGAGGAACACTTTACAGCATCCATATATCTCAGCATCATGACCAAACTCTTTAAAAGGAGTAGTTTGGCATTATGGAAAATACGCTTATTCGCTTTCTTGCTGAGAGTCAGATGAGAAGACCGATACTACTTCCATGTCTGTACGCTAAATATGAAGCCACTGCCATCAGACGATTAGCTTAGCTTAAGGCCGAGACACACCAAGCTGACGGACGGCCGTCGGTGAGAGTCCGTCAGCCTAGTTTTTCTCGGTGTGTCCCGCACCGTCGTCTCTAGTCCGCCCGTGTCAGAGTTTTTTCGGCTGATTCAGCATGTTGAATCGGCGGTAGTGCCCGTCCGATTGGCTGTTTGGCTTAAACGAATCGGTGCACGAGAAGAGAAATGGAAGCGAGGAAAGCAAGCCAACGAGTAAAGTCAACAGGAAAAACACAGAAGCCTCTTCTCATTTTTCATCTTCATCTCATCTGATCACTCCAATACACGGATATGTTCACATGGCCGTCTGTAATGAAGCTAAGTGGTGAGGGAGAGTGGTGTGAAAATGGTCGGCAAGCGCTACTTTGTTTCGCGTACGTATCATAACAACGGCTTGTATATATATATAAGACCTAGTTGTGATGAATACAGCCTGCCACCGCCTGCTGGTAGGGAGAGATATTTCATCTCACTAAAGACTGGAAACAGAGGGAAAAAGCTAGCCTGGCTCTCTCCAAAGGTAAAGAAATTCACCTATCAACACCTTTAAGTGTGCTTTCACACCTAACCAGTTTGGTTCGGTGTAAACAAGCTCCGGTCTAGTTAGTATGGTTTGTTTGGGCTGGTGTGAAATCTGTCAATCAAACCCTGGTGCGGACAAAACCACTGAATGGGTCTTCTATCCGTACAAAAAATGAAGTGTTAAAACAACATGTAGCTGTGTTATGGGGGGGTTTTGTACCAGACTGTTTTTTGTCTGGGTGTAGTGACTATCTAGAGTCTAGTCGTCACTGTGGAACTGCCAATCAACCAGGAAGAAAACAGATTAGAAGTGCGGGTAGGCAGATTTGATTTTGTTACCTTCAGCCAGAGCCAAGTTAGCCTTTTCCCGTTTCCAGTCTTTATAGTAAGCTAAGCTAACCAGATGCTGGCTGTAGCTTCGTATTCTCTGCATGAAAAGCCAACAAGCGCATTTCTCAAAATGTCAAACTATTCCTTTAAATGCCAGGGAAAAAAAACCTGACCACTGCTGACTGAAGAGAGTCTCACCTGCCAAAGTCGCAGAGCTTGAGCACGGCCGTCTCCGGATCCAGCAGCAGATTCTGGGGCTTGATGTCCCGATGACAGATCCCAAACGAATGGATGTAGGCCAGGCTCCTGAACAGCTGGTACATGTACAACTAGAAACACAGAAACACACACGGGTTACGCCTACGCAGACAGCAAGCTCAGTTTCCATAACAGGGTTAAAGTCTGGAAACGACCACTCGAGAATCAATTTCAGCGCGGTCAAGTACAAAGCAGTTTATCAGCAAATGTTTCGACGACAGCGTCTCGCATTGCTCCTGAGCCTCGTTAACAAGAGACAGAACGAAACATCTGTCTGCAACTGCAAGGCTTTCTTTCTCCTCTCACATTAAAATCAGAAACTGGTGATTTTGGTGATTGTGGATATATATATACAAAAACGGATTCTTATGTCCTTTATGCAAAATATGTTAAGCTATCATTTCCCTTTTTTAAACCAACACAACATTTAAAACAAAAGCAGGGAACATCGTTGTATAATTACCAACGTTGTATGTGCGAGGTCTTTTCAGCCCACATTTCCTTCATCTTTGTACTGGTGCGTGTCGTTTCAAAAGGTAACTCAGTGCTTCCTCCGCTCTGTCTGTGTTTTTTTCAATTATGTCACTGAAAATCATTTAGACTGAAGAGACGGGCGATGTGCAATTACTTTTTTTTGCAAATTATTCTCACATTTGCCTCGCATATCTGTCACAGCCAGAGAAACACTCAAAAGTGACAATTCATCTGTGCACATGGCAAACAAACAAAACAGACAAGTTTTACACAGTGTGGAACAGAGACATCCTATTAGAGGCAGAGATTAGTAATACACAGTGCTGTGAAAAGGTCTGGTCACCCCTTTACTTTCTGCATATTTCGATGTACGAATGATGATATTGTGACATTTTTAATTGCACATTTTGATCTGCACAATATTGTCTTTTACAGCAAACCAAGAAAATGTGTGTATTTTTGCAAAGTTAAGGAAAACACACATGAAAAATGGTGTCAACGGATGTCAATGCGCCTTTTTTGTGTAAACTGAGGAGGGCCGAGGTAAATTGGGTCGGTGAGAAACTTTTAATCACAGATTAATGTGATCGATTTTTATGCTAAGTGTACGTGTGAGGGTTTCCGGACAATATTTGTCATTGTTTTTCTGTTGCTAATTGATTTCCAATAATACATATATACATACATTTGCATAGAGCAAGCACATTTGCCCACTCACATGTTGATAAGAGTATTAAATACTTCACAAATCTCCCTTTAAGGTTCATTTTGAACAGATAAAAAATGGGCGATCAATTTAATTAATTTAATTAATTTAATTAATGGTTTGACAGCCCTAGTAAGAATGTGTGGTACGTTAATGGATGCTTTTCATCACATATTTTTCATTACCAAAATGAAGCACAAATGACACCCTTTTCTTTATTACATCCTTTGGACATAATATACTGTATTCTACTGAGATGGTATTGATGCCATAATAAGACATAGAGCACATATTGTGAGGGAGTTTGATTCAATATTGTCTTTCCAGGGCTTTGTTAATAAAGTGGAGCATACCACTTCCTGTCGTGATGGTTACAGACACAAAGACAATAAAAAACACACTTATATACCTTGACATAAACCATGGGCAGAGTCTGTTTGGCTCGGCTGTAGTGTCTGGCCACTCTGTAGACCGTCTCAGGAACGTAATCCAGAACCAAATTCAGATACACTTCATCTTTCTGTTGGAGAGGAGCAAACACACACAGGAAATTAGTATCTGTTAGAAATCTACTACAGTTTACAATGTCAAGCAAACCAGTTACCCCCTAAAAATAGCATTTGTGACCTAGAAATGAGCACATACTGTGACATTACACATGTCAACTGCCCAATGTGTCAGTTTATTTTGGAGAATGCTTTCTTCTCATCCCATCCTCATCCCTCTACTGTGTCTGCAGTTATGATACGTCTGAACGGAGCTGTTTGTGAGCTGATGTAACTGGTGTTTTTTCGCAGTCCAACTGGGGATCCATTGTGTAGGACTCTTCCCCCGAGGGCAGGAAACACACAGCCATGCGTCATAATGGCCTGGACTCCAACAGTGGCCGCAGACAATGATATCATTTCCTCATTTCCTGGTTGGAGGAGGCCTGTGTGTGTGTGTGTGTGTGTGTTGGAGGGCGGGGTCTTGCACGTTCTACTCTGGAGCACACTGACCCTGAAAGGATGCTGACGATCTGACGCTTCTCCACCCAATTATTCCAACACTTCCTTTTTCCCTTGATTCTGACCACAGTTAGCCAGCACTGAGTCATCGGGTGTTTCTTGTGAATCCATTGTTTCGAGTCGAATCACACTCGTAGCTCGTACTGAAGTGAAATGGTTTGTTAATATTTTTACATAAAAAGCACCTTAGAGATTCACAAAGGAACTCACATACTCATTTATGCATTCACAACTAGCCTGTCTGTCCCTGAAGAGGAACAGCCGAGCCTTCGGAGGACACACATTGGCCTGATTATGGGCTGCGTGATGGGACGAATACACGACCTGGCAACAGCATTTAAAAGGATAAGTCGGACTCATTCTAAGCTAACAAAAACACAACAATTCTTAGTTTCAGGTGATTATACACTAATGAAAACAGTTATGAATATTATATTCCATTGCTGCTAATAGAGCTCCCTAAAATGCTACACACTGGTCCTTTAAAACATGCTAAGTAATGTCCTAAAACAGCTGGGTACTGTAGTTTTATACGTAACAGCAGTAAATAGTGCATTTGTTGGAGACTATTTTCAGCGGTGGATTAATACACATTTGTACACACACCCTTTTATATCACCACACTATAGCCAGGAGTGTTCATTTGTTTTATGTCACCACCCAGTGCGTCATGCGACCTGTATGTGTTGGCCAGTGTTCAACCATTAAATACACACCTGTGACATACTGCTTTGGGGTGATACGACAGGGCTTCCAACTTGAATTAATTAAATTGTTCTCTCCCTCCTATGAGGTCGGGGACTGAGTGTCCGTATCCTTTTGCCTCTCCCTCCATCTGTTAACAGCAGTTTTAAAAGTCTGCCGAACATGCAGCTTATAGGCGGTGGACAGAGCCGGCTCACTGCAGGTCTGCAAAGCACAACGTGTGAGCTGGTCCCGTGATGAAGAGCTCCCAGACAGACTGTGTGGTACACTTCTGTCAGCTCAATGCCCTGCTTTGTACTGACTGCTCTCTCCCACCCACACTCAGACAATTAGACTCCCATACATATGGTGGCTGAATGAAATACAGGGCAGGGAGGACGAGGAGACGGGCTAACACAAACAGATATCAGTGATGCTGATTTCCCAAACGGACACGGGTAGCTTCGTTTACACACTCATCCGTCACTGGCATCAGCCTCCCCCTAACACTCACTCTATATGTACCTCTCTCTCATCTAGCCATGTGTGTGTGTGTGCACCAACTCCCATTGATAACATGTGCGACGACTAGAGGGGCCCGCTCCGCCTCCTGCTAGCGCCATCAAAGCTATATTTAGCCTAGCAACAGCGGTGACTCACTTCCTGCCTCACTACAAAAGCCACTTCCTTGGCTTGTTCCCAGATGGTTATCCAGGCGGGGATCTGATTGGCTCCTTGTTCACTCGTCGGCTAAATAATTCAGCCTCTAATTTGCCGAGGGAAAAAACTGCTTGCACCTGAACACAACTGTCTCAGCTCTCTATCAACAACAATCAACCATGATGCTGCGTTGTGTAAGAGGATGGGGATTGATGGAAACTGTGAACGTGTACGCATGTCAGTTTCCACAAGTGTAGATTATATTAGCGTGTGGTTAGTTTGTGCTTCCTGGTCATGTGCTCTGAGTATTACTGCCATACGTGACACATTACATAAACCTATGTGAGTCAAGAGAATTACACTACAGTCAGTGTAAATGAATATGTGAAGTCAAGGAACACAGGCAGAGGCACAAAAAGAGGTAGAGGGACATATGGTGAGTGTATTATCCTTATTTCGTACTACGGATCTAATAATAAGTCTACAAATATACATATATATGTAAATAAATATATGTCAGGCACCGGCATTGCCATAAACTCTCACTTGTTGGCACATCCTGTAGCTGTGCTGAGTGACTACACACCAGACCTGGCTCATTACCCAGACGCAACACTGTTCAACCCCTGTGTGTTAAAATACTGGCCACTAGAGAGCAACATTGGGATGGTGAGGGGGGCACATTAACCTGCTAGGGGGCCCTGCTGTGAGCCCTCCCAACCACTTCTGCCCAGTCATCCTCAAGTGACCATCATGTGAAGTGCAACAAGGCAAGTATTTTTGCCTGAAGCTCCAGAACCAACCAGTACAACTATTCTGCCCCAGGCAGCAGTGTGAGAGGTACTTTGTGTTTTCATGGTTGCGTTTCTAAATAAGTGTATATTTACTCAGAGTAAACTGAAAGGATTTTAAAACTAGATTTTCACACATTCAACACAGATTTTGAGACAGGGCCCCAAATGACCACAAAGTAATTGCCACACAGTGAACCTGGAGGCAGTGAACCCTGAGGGGTTTGGGGCTCTGGAGAAAGTTCCTGGTTGTTTATACAGCCTAAATATGAGAGCTCAGTGGATCAAACATGACAACACGAAGATGTATGAGTTCGGCTCAAAGGCTGACAAAAACTTGTCAGCGAAGAAAAACAATCCTCCCTCTACTCAAGGTTGGATTACCAACCGCACAACGTGTACAACTGTCTCAGGGCGCCAGATCGACAAGTGTCAATTTAGTGCACATACTGTAATTTGATTCATTTTTATAGAAATCTGCATCAGTGTTGGCATTATTACCCGTGTCAACATCTAGTTATATTGTTGCATAGCCCTAAATAAAGGTCTATTTAATAAAATTTCCAGCCACACACACAGGGAACCAGGGGTCAGGCGGTGTTACTCCAGCATAGGAGGACTGCTTGGTGTCTGGGTCTCTGTGCAAATAAGAATTAAGCTTCCAATTGACCCTTCGCTAAGCCCCGCTGCTAGTCCGTCAAGTTATCAGAGCTACCGCACTGTCACTATCTGCACTCACTGCTAAATATTCCATTTTTGGAAAAAAGAATATCAGAGAGAAGCAGACAGAAGAGTCTACACTATGCGTTTGAATGATATATCCAGGATGTCAAAATGATTCAGCAGCAAAAACAGGTTAAACAGAAGAAACGAACAACTCCTTCCAACCTCTCCAGGTATCGAGTATCACTATTACAACACGTGCCTCAGGCACAACAGTTAAAGCTTCAGTAGGCAGTATATTTTTGGCATCATTGGGCAAAAATTCCAAAATAACCTTTCAGCATATTGTAATTCAAGTGTTCTGAGAGCTAACTAGACTTCTGGACCTCCTCATGGCTCTGTTTTCAGGCTTTAGAAAATCTAGCCTGTGACGGGAGACTTTGACCAATCACAGGTCATTTCATTGAGAGAGCGTACCTATTGACTGTGCTCCGGTCATGTGACCGATACTTGGCGTTCCTTCAACAGATTTTACAATGGCGGCCGCGTCACAAACTTTCTCATTTTACAGCTAAACCGTGCGCTACAAGATGATTCTGAAAACATTTGAGGCGAGAAATAGTCATTAACGTAACATAATACTAATTTATATTTGATCAGCGCTGCCTAGTTTGACCGTTTGGTCGGAGTTCGCGAGTGATCGATAGCCGGCTCTCATAGACGGCTGTCAATCACTCGCGATGATCAGCTCTTACTGCTTGTTTTCCTCCGCTCTGTGAAATTTTGCAGATGCCGTTAGGAGCACCAGCGGACACCGGCCTACTGCAGATTTAATGGGAGCTTGACGACAGGTGGGGTGGAGAATGGGGGCCAACAAAAATGTTTCACCCCAAGGCCCCCTAGTGGGTTAATCCTGCCAATGGTTTATGAATTTTTCAATTCATACTAGTCATTTATATCAATCTAATAAACGCAACAAAACTTGAGAATGAACTGAATACTTGGTTTCATGCTGTTACAACTGAAGCCTGCAGCTTCATGACGTGCTGGCAAGATGTGATGTATGTTTGTTTGTTTGTCAGAGAATCAATTGAAGTTATTGAAAGCAATTTTCTGTGTGTGTATACACAGACGTGATTTGGAGAAGCGGCGGAGAGCAACTCTGTGTCAGCTAAAAGTCTTACATGCACTATCTATTGCGGCTGCATATTTTGAAGTCACACCGCTATTTGCCTACCTGCCTACGCTGTTTGGACCTGTGGCCTTCTGTTTGAACAGTATTATACAAGTGGTTAAAGGGTAAAAGCTGTGTGCTGTGTCGAGCACACCACATGCCAGCGGTTACATAAGGGCTACCTGTGCACATGCAGGCAGTTAACAGTAGCAGCAGTCCCAGCCCGGCTCACAGCTGCACCCAGCATGAACCCTCCCATCGGGACACCTACGCACACTTGACCTGACCTCATCTTATCTCTGCCTCACCCATCTGTCATTTATCCATCAATTTGTCTGCAACTCTCCATCCATCAGCTAAGCTTCCTATCCAGGTGACATTACCTTTCGCCTACTTCAAGCCCTCCCCGCCTCTCTTTTCTAAGTCGAGGCTCTATGGGTGGTAAATCCCCATACCAACAACACGGTGCCAGCCTCCAGAATTAGCCTGGAGTGATACGGTGAGGGGGAAGATGAGGAGGAGGAGGAGGAGGAGGGAGGAGAAATGGATACGTAAAAGGAGGACGCATAGGAGGGGGGGGCTTTAAAACGTGTAAAAGGTGAAAGTAAGATACAAGCAAAAAGTTGTGGATTATCAAAATCATGTAATTGCTAAAAGTTGTACGGTAATTTCTGTGACAAGTCACCGCTGTCAGTGTGTCAGTATACCAAGAACTACCTGTGATTCCCAGAGGTCAGTGAGCACATGGCATGAGGCGAGGGGTGGGGACTGGGCGGAGCTTAAAGCATGGAGGGGAGGGCCGGGTGAGTCTATAATTATCAGACACCCTCTGGTCTGGCGAATAGACGCTCCCTATCCGTCTCTTCTCCCACCCAACCTCACCGTCATCACCTCCCCTCTGTAATCCCCCACAGCCCTCCTTGGCCCCGGTAGGTGTGCAACATGGAAGCATTCCTAACTGCAGAGTCATGGGTATAGTCCCAACAGCGTGTCTGCCAGGTTCATGTCTATATTTGACACATGGAGCGCTGCCTGTTTATCAGCTAGTTGAATGACATAGTCCAGCCTCATAGTCTCCAGGAGACCGACCAATGGCCGACAGAGACAGGCAGAAAGAGGGACTTCCCTGTCACAATGTACTGTGATGAACTATGAATTTATTATGCCAGGAGGACGACATATGATGGTGCAGCTGATAGGAAGAGAGCTCAAAAGGCAACAAGGGCCAGATTAAAAAAAATACTAGAGGTGGGGAAAAAAAAGAAATCGATTCACCTATGTATCGCAATTTTTTCCTTTAGGCTTTTGAAATAGATTTTTTTGAAGCCAGAATCGATATATTTGCTTCATTTGAGTCTGTGCAGTGGTAGAAGGATGTTACCACTTTTATTGTTGTAGTCTGAGTAACGTGACGTCATATCCGTCGTATCCGTCACTCAAAACAAACAGTACCCGGCTGGTCGTAGCGAGCAGAAAACGGGGGAGGGTCGGCACGGATACGACCTGCACCCTCACATTTTAAATCCAAAGTGGTAAACTACATACAGTAAAGTATGGAAACACTCTGGGTTTCACACACTAAAAGCAGAGCTAGACATCATGGCTAAAGCTGCATACTAACTCTGTCACGGTCAAATAGTGTTATCTAATTGCGGTAACGTGCAGCCAAGCCAGCCGTCTCTCTCATCTCCGGCCGACGCTACACGTGTAGAGCACCCACATACTGACATTTATGTTAAATGCATTGAAACAGAATATTTTCCAACGGCGAACTGAACTGAAAGTGAAACGTATCTATACTGTTTTTGTCATCCGAGCCTGCTGGCTTTGGAGAGAGCATAGATCATTTTCACCTTCAGTTCAGTTCCTCATCAGAAAGGAGAAAGAAAGGGCCGTCTCACGGCAAAGTAAAGCGGTGAAGGTATTCTAAATATAGCGTACACATAAACGGATATTGATTTTTTTTTTTAGGTGAGCCTTTCTTTGAGGTGGCAAAAATATGTTTTGCCGCCCACGTCCACAGCACTGTAATGCTTTACACCTACTATGGAGAAGTACCTCATACAACCCCACTTCAAAAACACCCCAACTATCCCTTGAAGATGCTCTTGAAGATGAAAAAGTGAGTACTTTAAAGAGAAAATTTCTCTTTGTTGAAACTATAATTGCAGTTTGGTATTAAACACAATTAATTATGCATCCCAGAGACAAACCTCAGACACACTCAGCCAACTGACCTTGTCTCCACTGGAGTAGAAGAAGTAGCGCAGGCGGACTATGTTGCAGTGGTCCAACTTCCTCATGATCTGCAGCTCACGGTTCTGCACAAAACAAAAACATGAATGACGCGTTACATTTTTCACATTACACCTCAGATTCATGCTCGTGGTTCAAGAAGCGAGTCCGTGGACCTTTTGGAGACCTTGAAAGCTTTCTATTTAGTTAGTTACATGTCACTAGCATGGTTCGACAAAAACAACAGTTGCATTCTGGTCATTCAGAATTTGCTGTGTCTTATGACAGATAACACATAGACCACGAATCATCTCGCAAAACAATCATCTCGTTGTCAGCCACGTCACTGTCACAAGCTCAATGTGCCGCTTTGTCAGGAGTCAAGATTTGAGAAAATTGGATGTGGTAGCAGCAAAAGAATGCTGATAAATAGAAAAAAAAATGGACATACATTCCTTCACGATAAATCCCACAGGCTAAAACATGACGACACAATTATATATTGTGTGGCACGTTGCCTGTTCTCATCGCAGGCAGCTATAATTACAGAAAAAAGCCCCTGGAAAGCATTCAGACCTAGAGCAGAAAGACTTCTGTAAAAAAATAAATGTGTTGAGTAAAAACTGCCTTGGGGCCTGTAGTGTGACGAGCCACAGGCTCTCACAGGGCCACTAGAACAAGATGTAAGCATTGAACCCTGGTAGAGCACTCCAACTATATTCATATACAGTGTGTCCATGCAGAAAATGGTTGTGCGTATGGACATTATCAGGGGAGGGCAGGAATTCCAGCATTACGTAAAGCTTTAACGGCTTCATTATAGTGCTTATTTTCTCCCCTTCTCCGTTCCCCTCCCCCCCTTCCTCTTTATCACTGTGCTTTGTGTTGACTCGATCTAAAGTGCTTGTGTAACATTTGGACTCCACTGCTGAAAGTGAGCAGGGACAAAAGTTAAAATCAGATTGTGGCAGAGTCGCTACATAAGAGTCTGGCTTTTGTTTTTGAAGTCATGAGCAGCTTGAATAGTAGATCGAGTTGTTTTTTTTTACTATCGATTGCCGTATAATAACAGCTTGGGGCCTCCACATTGACTGCAATGACGGGTACTTACATTCTGAATAAGATATATATTACAAGAAAGGATGTCCCTCATATTAGCATAAATGGAAATAATATGCAAGTTTATATTTTCAGGTTTTGGTATTTCGGATGATCCATTTCTGTAAACATCCAGGTGTTCACATGTAGGAACTCAATGGAGTGCAGAATATAAATAATGTGTACGACCAGAATATAATCATTTTACAGTTTACATTTTATTGAGAAACTTCAGGTGTGTATTTCAACTGATAGAGTGACTAACCAGTAGTCTCGTCGACAGACTGAATACCAAGCTAATTTGATGACGAAATAATGCAACAAATAGGCAACTGCATGACTGAGGAGCTGACTAATAATCATACAGAGCAACTGTGTTGCCTCTTCTACATCAACAACTCAACCTGGAACAGTGTGTGGGCGGAAAAGGGTCGATGGGGCTCTTACGGGATGTGCGATTTACTGGCCGACCACAGAGCAGGCAGTGACCTGATACACCGCCTGACCCGATTTTTGTGTAAACACAGGCTTCAGGTTTGGTGTAAAAGAATAGCACACAGGTCAGCAGCCCTGTGCTGGTTAACAGGGGTTCAACACGGGACCTTGGTGTTAAAGGAGGCCAGGTCATGAGCTGCCTTGACTGACTGCAAACACATTACTGACCAACGAACCCACCAACCTCTAAAAGTGACGAGATCATTTGTGAAATGGGAAAAAAAATATCTCAATTCATTGCGCTTTCATTTTTGTGATTTATTCTGCTTGTACAGTTATGAATTCTTAAATCTGATTGCATTTGTTCAGACACTGGAGAAATGGAAAATGCAAGTGATAATTTGATATCAGCTGCTCATCGAGAACACCGCTTTTAGCTTTGAGTCAAAGTGGAAAAATGTTTTTTCGAATCAGTACTTAAGATATATGAAATGTTAGGTGGTGCTGCAACTAGCAATTATTTTCATTATTGATTAATCTGACATTTTATTGATTAATCAAAATATTTTGATAATCAATTGATTGTTTAAAGGTACAGTGTGTAAGATTGACTGCAACCAACTGAGTACCCCTCTGCTCACTCCTCCCTTTCCAAGACTGCGATGAAGTGAGCCGCCGAGTGCAGAGGCCATCCTTACCATCATAACACTACCTTAGTACAAAATAATATGCAGATTAGTAGACAATAAAATTAATCATTAGTTGGAGCCTTAAAATAATTAAATGTTATAAAATAAAGAAAAATGACCCCCCACCTCCCAAGACGTCCAAGGTGAATATTCTCATTTTGCTTAAAAAATGACTCATGCAATTAAATTCATTATAAATAATGTAAATGTTTCCACTCAACAGCTTTGAGACAGTACAGTATATTGACAAGCTGCCTGGTGAGCCGGCTATAGCTGACGGTCTGAATACGGTTGATGATAAAATAGTGAAAGACTGTGCTGACTGACTGACTGATTGGTTGACTAATGAGATCCCCTGTTATGTGGGTCAGAGCCATGCTGGCTGGCTCTGGGAGATACGCTGCTGTCCTTCCACACTTTTCTGCCACTTTGAGGATTTAATCCCCTCTCGTTCATTTTTTAACAGAGCAGAGTGAGCCGCCTGTCCACCAAGCAAGACCTCATCATCTCAGCTCAATGGCCTGGTATAGACAATCAACCCCACCTAATTCACTTACAGGCAGACACAAATGGTTCCCACAGTCCTCCCTGTGCTTTTTCACCCTTTACACGACTACTACCAACACACACACACACACAACCCCCCACATCATTAAGTGACATCACAGCGTGCGGGTCACAGACCAGCCATCTGAGGCATCGTGCACTGCAGGCAACGCCCTGGTCTTCTTGCAGTGGCTTAGTGGGAGTGTTTAAGGGCGTGCCTGTGTGTGTCTGTGTTATATGTGAGAAAGATGGTACCATATGGAGGAGGAGCAGCAGACAGGCTGTTCAGTAAAGCCCTGCCCAGCTCCAGTTATACTGCAGTCATTCCTGCTGACCTGTCATCCTCCAGTGTGTCAGCAGCCCAGCCAGCAGAGACAGAGACCGACAGATGGGGAGAAAAAGAACCTCAATTGCAGGCTGCTAGATGTGCTACACCTTTCGTGGTGCTGATGTATACTGTCAGACAAAACCACATTCAGTTTCTAAAAAGATTAAGAGCACGGAGTAATCGCATGCCACCCACACAAAGACACACACACACACAGTAGAATAAAGCTCATTTGCGTATAGAAAAGGCATTCTGTGGGTCCACAAAATCAGCCTCCCATTTATTGTGTATGGAGCAGCTCCAGATTTTATAATTATTATTATTATTAATATTATGATATAAACCAGGGCTGTCAATCGATTGAAATATTTAATCGCGATTAATCGCATGACTGTCCATAGTTAATCATGATTAATCGCAAATGAATCACATTTTTTTTATCTGTTCAAAATGTACATTAAAGGGGGATTTGTCAAGTATTTAATACTCTTCACAAGATGGGCAAATATGGTTGCTTTATGCAAATATATGTATATATTTATCATTGGAAATCAATTAACAACAAAACAATGACAAATGTTGTCCAGAAACCCTCACAGGTACTGCATTCAGCATAAAAAACAAAACCTGTCCTACGACAACGTAAATCTTCAAATATGTAATTTATTTCATAAGTGATATCCTTAAACAACTGGAATGTAGTTTTTAGCCAAAGTTAATCAAACAAATGTGGATAGTGCATTTATGGGGAACTATGTTCAGCTGTAGATTAATAGACTTTTGGGTCTCCAGTGAGTATTCCCAGTAGCATGACGGTGTATGTGGGATTGTGTGGAGAATGTTCACTGCACAGACAATACTTTAGTTTCCGTCTTTTCATTGTATTTGTTGACAATAACAAAACATATGCAGAAAATCACCAAACTTATCCTTAAATAATGTTTTCTAAGCGCCACTACCACCAGACATGCTCTCACTCCGTATGTGTGTGTGTGATGGTTCTAATGTGAGCATCCATTTCCCAAAAAGGATAATGTAGGATCCTTCTGATGGGAGTGGAGGAGGACCTGCCCCATAATGCACCAGGAGCACATTGTAAGCCCACCAAGATTGTCTCACACATTCATCATCTACATCCTAACACGGAGTCTAGTCACATGTTTACCCCGTTTGACTCGTGTGTGTGCGCGATAGTGAGAGACGATAAGACATTCACACATGTTGGACTAGCGTGGTTTTGCTCACCCGGGCTCACTTCGCTGACGGACACCAAACGAGACAGAAAAAAAAATAGAAGTGTAGAGAAAAGACTTTTAAAGAGGAGGATAAGGACGAAAGAAGAAAATAGAACACAGGTGTTTGTGGGGGTGGTGGGTGGGGGGCAGGGATACACACACTTATGGGCACGTGCTTGGCAGTCATGTGAGGAGTCTTAGCGCTCATTTGCTTCATTTTTCATAACAAGCTGTTCACAAGGAAGGACAGGCCGGGCGAGTAGAAGCAGTGAGACAGAAAAGGAAACAGACAAAGCGAAAGACATCTGAGGAAGAGTCTCTACTTAAAAGGAGGAAACTGAAGAAGAAAACAATGTGCGTGATCTTCCGCTGACCACTGTTTACAGATGCAACCTGCTAGCGTGTCATGCCAACCACAGGCTAACAAGAAGAGCAGGATATGACTTCATCATGGCCAGCACACAGAGTCACAAAGAGTGTGTGTGTGTGTGTGTGTGTCCAACAAATAGTGTATTTTGTGACAGATGGCGGGCCAAGTGACATCATTTATCTTGTCTGGTTTTGGATAGCGAAGGACTAGCTGCTGAAAAAACTGTGCTGATCCTCCAAAAAAAAAGGTGAAACCTGGGGCACTGAGCTGCTGAAGTATTTAGCTGAACCGGTTGTCTCAGCACAACAGTCCCAGGGCGAAAGCGCTACAGGCAAACACATCTGACTCAACTTTGACTAAACTTTAGTGACTCTCACGGGGAAATGGAGCTGGAGGTTGGCGGTCCAGGAGACAACCGGGGGGACACCTAAGCTTGTCCTGCCTTCACTCTTCTCGTCCTCTCCCGCTAACACACCCTGACTCTACTGGGAACGAACAAAACAGACAAGATAATTATCGCTATCGTCATAGTGGAGGGCTAGTGAACCAAGAGACTAGCGATGTCTTACCCATTAAAATCAAAAACTGATAGACTTAGTACACATGCACCTGAATTTATTTAATGATAGTTTTAATAGTGACAAGAATACCACATGGACAAATGCCACATATCACAACATTTATAGCATAAGCTAGTTTACACTGCCTCTCCTTAAACGGGCCTTTATAGAACTTACACACAGCTCAACAGGACAATCTGTCCAAAACAACACTGTTGAGGAGAATGATTATCACGTAGCATAATATAGGCTTGTTCTTCAGTGAGTAAAATCTGTGCACACTCGGAAGGTCAGAGGTCAAATCGCATTCGCTTGTACATCTGGGAGAATGTCTGAGTCAGCATAACCCCGGCCCTGCTCCAGGAGGTCAGATAAAGGAATAGTAGTTAGTCATTTTGGAACACAAGCCTGTTCACTTGCTTTCTGAAAGTTAAATGAGGAGATTGATACCAGTCTCATGTCTGTATGGGAAATATCGAGCTACCAGGAGCCGGTTAGCTTAGCTTAGTTAGCACAAAGACTGGGAATGTGGTGATAGAATGGGGGGGTATATATATATCCCCTGTAGCACCACAACGTGACATTATCACACTTCAGTTTTTGTAGGGGTTACACAAACAAGATATAACATGTTAAATAGTGGGCTTTGGAGGTGCTGGGAGGTCAGCCCGTTTGACGCTTTGTCACGGCCGTCAACGTTAGATACCGACACACAGGGACACCCTTTAGCGTCGGTAAGAGACGCGCTGGGCATTCCATTAACTACAATGTAAACCCGTTTGCGTCAATATTAAATGCTTTGAGAAAGTGCTGTGGTGACGTAGTTTAAAAAGCGAAAGAGACAGACAGGGCGGGCGGAAGGGGAGGTGGTTGGGTTCAACGAACACAGGGCTTTCATCCAGGAGACCGCTGTTCACAACGTTCAGTGTCATTTTCACTGTGCAAACATAGTAGTTTTAAGCCCGACCATGTTGATTTTTCCTAACCTAACCGAGTGGTTTTATTGCCTGAACCTAAGCAAGTGTCTTTGTTTAATTCACAACATTAAGCACGTGTTTACTGCGACCGAAAAGTGACGCCGAGGGGTCTGACGAAGCGTCAGTATGTGACGAGTTGGGATGAGAACGCGTTGAGTAGGTGGATTTTGTTACGTTTAGACCGGGCTAGCTGTTTCCCTCCGTTTCCAGTCTTTATGCTAAGCTAAGCTATCGGCTGCAGCTTCATAATTATTACTGTACAGACATGAGAGCGGTGTTGAACCCCTCCTCTTATTACAATTACAAGATTTTTAATGAGCTGAAATCCTGTGCAGAACAGAGGTCACGGTGTGGATGTTTTTCAGCGGACATATGCAAAACATTATAGCCACACATTGTATTGCATCATCTTAACTGTGCACTTTGTCGGTGTATGCCGTGTTCTGTGAAAGCAAGGGAATGTGTGATATGGACAAAACAAAGTGTTGCGTGTCTGAAAGGGATTAATGTGACCCTGGACATAACGAAGCAAAAAAATGTTTTTGTTAATATCAAAAATAGGAAATCTGCTTCATGTAATCACCACAAAGGTTTTTTTTTAGAAATGCATAGAAAGAGAGATTGGCGATTACAAATTGGCGGTATTTTAGTTTACAGCTGTCTAAAACGAATACAGACTAGCACAACAACCCTGCAATAAATCGTACCCTTATCAAGGTTATATATATATGTACGTTTTTGGTGAAACTGTTTTAGAGAAGTGTTGATTCAGCTTTCTGGAGGCTGCAGTTTGTGGTGCTGTTGAATCACATTGTATTATACTGAGAGAAGTTACTATTAACCTGTCCACCCCATTTATATATAAATGAGGGTCCTTAATATAACCTTTATGAAGGTAGGATGTATTGCTGGCCTGTTGTATCAGACTGTATTAGTTTAAAATAGGTGTACCTAATAAATATAGTGAAAATGTTCAAAATAGGAGGCATCATTTTGTGTTGCAGTATTACCCAGGGAAAATAATATGCCTGTTGCAGGCACTGTGCAGCCATAACCCTCAGCTCTGAAGACTATAAAGTTAATGAGAATCTAAACAGCTGTCCTGCAGGCTTGGCAGTCTCAGGTCTTTCATCTGTGAGCTAGCAGCAGGGACACTGAGGCCCCCCCGACCAAGAGCAAAGGGAGCACACAATGTCTCCCCAGCCGAGGAACAACAAGCCATCAGTCAAATCTATTCAAAGCACAGAAGGAGGATTCCAGCAGTGCTTAGCTTGCACGGACGGAAATATGACATTTCCACGGTGGCAACTGAACTAAACTTGACAGATGACTGACTGAGTGTTAATGGGTTCAAGTTTGTTTGTGGGAGAAAAGACCCTCCCGCCACTATCACACACACACACTTCCTGCACGAAAACACACACATTAAAGCAAGGATGTGTCAAATGGCGAAAACGCTAAGAAGTTTTGCCTTTGTTTTCTCTCAGTGATCTCACTGTTCTTGTGAAAGATCACTCCATTCATGCCTCTTTCACAGTTACATTCATTGATGCAACAAATCTCTACTTTGGTTGCATTGTTAAGAAAAATAAGGATGACTAGGAGAAAAGAGAGTATGAATTTCTCCGTCCTTTTGTGTCTTACTTTTAGTTGACATGTGAGAGAGTTGAAAAAGCAGATAGACACATAGAGTGCTGCAGGGATAACGTATTTTTGTAGGCCAACCAGGAAGTTAGCACCAACTCTACTAACTGTATTTGCTTGTGTGTATGTATGGACATGTTTTACCTTAAACCTCTTGTCTTGCAGAACCTTCTTGATGGCAACCATCTCTCCGGAGTCGCAGAGTTTAGCCTGGTAGACGACGCCGAACGAGCCGTTGCCGATGACCTTCGT
>CAKALG010039422.1:0-14833 GCA_916700815.1 Helicolenus hilgendorfi
AACAATCTTTTTGCATGTGGTGTCTCCTCTACTCGCATAATCTTTTCTTGTTCTCTCTTTGCCTAATGTATTTGAGTTTTAAACCTTTTGACCATTCATAATATGTTTGCATTTCTGCTTCTGACCTAAGACTGTGTCGGAAACTGTGAGTCTCCCTTAAGTCCTCCGAGTCACTCTGAAGAATAACTAATACAGAATATAGCCATCTGTGAAACTCACCGCTCATAGAAATTTCTAGCCTGCGGAAACCAATTCTGCATTTACTCTAAATGTGTCAGCCGCTGCAATCAACGGGCTTTAGAGACAGATGCCCTTCCACACGCTCACACACACACACACGCACGCACCAAGACAGCTGTTGCAGTGTACATTGATAGCTGTTAACGTGGTAACTCTCTCTGCGCTGTACACTTGTGTGTCATTAAAACTTAGAGATGGGCGTTTAAATGCCATTTCAACATTCTCTACTATTTATCAGCCCAAAGGGAGTTGGAGTGTGTGTGTTGGTGTTTGTGGGCGTGTGTGTCTGTCCACACATTATTTATCTGGGTAGTTACGTCTGTTTAATCAAGACTAATTGTGGTTGTGGATGTTATGTGTGTGTGTGTGGGTGGTTGTGCAATAATTACATGTTTTTAGTGTGTGTTAGTGTCCTGTTAGTTACCATTTAAGTGTGCTTCTGTAGCGAATGTGGTTTTGTGTGTGTGTTTCTTTTACTTTGTGTGGCGTGGGGCGGTTAGGATAAGAGTTTCTAGGCAATGCTGTGACACCATCTGGGCAGAGGCACATAAAGCTGTCGCCACCCACCATACACCAGATGTTTCTCATGCACACACACACACTCACACACACGCAGGGTATCATGCTATACTTCTCTAGGTAGATCACACACAGATAGCTACGCATGTGCAATGAGTGCTATAAATATATACTGTATTGTCCACACACAATTTATATTTATACTTTTTGGAGGTAATCATACACAGAAATTCAGTTTTTAGGCATGTATCTATGCACACACATTCAGTGTCTTATTTACATGTGTGTGTCACTGTGTGTGTTTTCCTGCTTCAGTTATCACAGTAGTAAAGACAAGAGTCCCAGACTGGCGGTTAAAACGTGGTCTCATTTACAGCAGCAGTCCCTTAACACTCCTAAAAATAATGCACATGTGCATGTGAGCGTGTGGAAGTGCATCTGTATGTATATATGCTCCTGTATGTATGCCTCAACAGAAGGCTTGTCACAACCCATCTCCCAGAATGCTTCAGTAACGGTCCGACATTTACAACCATGCACCAGTGATAGTGCATACATTTGGTATATGTTCATCATATAACGTGTGCTTACATTCGCTATACAACTCCCAGTGCACACAATTTCTAAGATGGAAATATTGTTAGTACACGTTATTTTAGATAAACATATCTGCCATATATTTCATACTGTGCATGTTGTACAAAAGGGTCTCAACCTGTGCCCTTTTGTACAACAGGTAAAGATTTGAAGGCACAAATCCATCAGAAATACGTTACATGCAGTCTTTACATTTGTAATCTGCTCAGTGAGGAGTACACAGTATATTTGAATCCCTTAACTTCATTTTTCTAGAGCTACATACTATTGCAACTTAATCCCATTTACAAACTGTTTAGTAAAATTAAAGTAATGCGCCCAATTAATTCAAATCAGCAGATGCAAAGTGTATGTTGTATTGGATTTTTTATAATTTTTGCTAATTCACATTTTTTTTCAATTCAATTTTATTTTCTATCAACCACAATGGATAGACGTCTCCTTTCTGTCAATCCCCACATTTTTTACGTTTCATTAAAATATTAGCTGTTTCTGACAGAACTAGCAACGAATTGACAACATGATTGTTTGCATACTAGAATTAGAGCTTAGACTACGTGTGCACTTACAGTATTAATCACTTCTAAGTGCCGCAGTGTTGGTAAATGATTCTTTAATCAATGTATTGATAATCTTTCTGACAGATTTGTTGATAATTTTCTTGCACCCCTCCCTATGTATTTTTTTTTAACTCCCTTGCTCCCCTCCTGCTGTCCTTCCAACCTCTCTTACTCCCTAACAGACTCTGACCTGGAGCCCTTCACCACCTATGAGTACAGAGTGAGGGGCTGGAACAGCTTTGGACGAGGATCCAGCGATATTACAACAGTGACCACCAGTGAAGACAAACCGTGGGGAGTGGCACCGCCCCGCTGGAGTTGCTTAGGTGAACGAGATGACATCATCCAGCTGCTATGGCAAGCACCCGCCAGGCCTAATGGTGTGTATGTGTGTGTACATGTAGCACTAAAAATCCCCTTCTCTGTAGATGTGGTTCAGTTGAATTAACTTCAGTAGAGAGGTATTCGTGATTAATGATGGGACATTTTAAAAGCTTTTGAATATTTAGAAAAATCTGACATTGGGACCGTTTTCCATTTTACCAGGGGACATCACCCACTATGTTATACTGCGGGATGGACAAGAGCGTTACCGTGGTGACGAAAACAGTTTCACTGATGTGGGTGGGATCAGGCCTTTCCAGGAATACAGTTACCGGCTGAGGGCCTGTAACCGGGCTGGTTGTACTGACAGTGCACAGGTAAGACTACTGTTTGTGTCATTGCTATTACAGTCCTGCTGTGTCAGACTAACATTTTCTATGTTGCATCAGCTCATTGCCAGCTTCTGTGGCTAACTTTATGCTAACCTGTCTCACAAATATAATATTAAGTCTGCATCAGTATTAATATTTTATCGATTAACCGATTAGTTGTTTGATCTATAAAATGTCAGAAAATGGTGAAAAATGTTGATCAGTGTTTCCTAAAGTCCAAGATGACATCCTCAAATGTCTTGTTTTTTCCACAACTCAAAGATGTTCAGTTTACTGTCATAGAGTAGTAAAGAAACCAGAATATATTCACATTTAAGAAGCTGGAATCAGAGAATTTTGACTTTTTTTCTGAAAGAAATTACTCAAACCGATTAATTAACCATCAAAATAAAGTTGTTGACGATTAATATGATAGTTGACAACTAATCAATTAATCGTTGCAGCTCTAGTGCTGGGAGTTTGGAGATTTCATAGCGAAACACAGAACTGGGCTGGCCTGCCTTTTCATAAAGCTTGAAATATCAGCAGTAGCTGTTGAGATAACCAATAAGTGATAAGCAACACTAAGTGTATATTGTATTTATGTTGTACAAAAAGACCTAAATTATACTAAATATAACCGATTGCCCCTACAAATGGAAAGGGAATGCCTGTTCTATGCTATTTGATTGTCTCTGTCCTGCCAGCCCTCCATGTAGAGCTCTCTCTCTCTTTCTCTCACACACACACACACACACACACACACACACACACACACACACACATGCTCACACTTTCCAAAACCTTACTCTGTTGTAGCACCCCATTTCATAAAGACATTATTCCCCTGTATGATTATCTAATGGCTCCTCTAAAGATGGACTGAGCTTCACTGAACTAAGTACCACTTTACTCCGTAGTTCAGTTCATTCCTTTAATTTAGGCTGAACAATTAAAGGAAAAGAAAGGTGTGTAAAAAAAAAAGAAAAAGAAAGTGCTTTGGTGTGTGTGTGAGATTGAACATTGCTTTGAGAGAAAATACATATGTGGGTATTTCTTATTGTTAATCAGTGTTGTTGTTGTCAGTGGGGTTTTTTCAGTCAAGAAACCAAAATCAGCTTCTTCGTAGCTAATCAATACATTTAATAATCAGCGGTGTGCAGGAGCTGCTTTTGTGACTTACACTCAAACCTTTTTCTCCTACACACCTGAAGTACCTCCTACCTGTCTGAATACAAGTGTGCAAAGATCACTTTTCCTGTTTTGTTCTGTCAAGGAGAAATTGCCTGGACATGCAACCCCCTGCTTCACGTTGGGTAAACTTACAATAGTAACCTTGCGGTGCAGCTTTAGTCTTCTGCAGTTGGCCGCTCATCTGATCCGCTGTTTGGCCAGTGGCCTTTTAGCTAAATGCCCTTTTACCCTCTCATGAAAGCCTCTTCAGAAGCTGTTTTCTAGACGTTGTTTACATCGTAATTCAGGTGCTCGTTGTTCTGCAAGTGATATTTTACACATTTTAAACCTGTGTCTGACCTTTGTTGTTAAGAAATTACAGTGTGGGATGTTGTTCCATGTCGGAACAAGTTTTTATTTAGCCTCGTTCCCGCTCTCCCCCTGTATGCGAGGCTCTGGATTTGCTGAGCCTCCCTGATGTTTGTGATAGCGTCCATAATAGCTTCACACAGAACTCCCCCCTGCTATCTCTCTGGCTGTAGCAGAGCTGATATCACCACAACAATTAATTTCTCCGGCTTAGGGGTGATGAAAGCTCACGTTGAAAACTGTCTTTCTGGCTTTTTTTAAAGCTAATTTAACGTCTCATTATTTTGATGAGCACATTGTTACGTAAAGACGAAGCCTGTAGATGTGTCACTGGAGGGGTGGATGGACGAGCGAGGGTGAGACGGATGTAGAGTTGGTTGAACAGGTTGTTAGGGGTTGATAGATAAATAGATGATGGATGGATTAATGTATACAATAAATGAGTGCTGGGGAGGATGATGACATGGATGAAATAGGAATGGATGGATGTAGGACACTGATAAAGGACAGAAAGATGGAGAGAGAGAAAGAAGAAAGTATCAACATTTGTGTAGGCTTTCATTCCCATTATGTACATTCTGATTCTGTTATTGTTTTATGCATGGCAGACAGCCATGGCCAGAGACATTATGTTTTCGGGTTGTCCATCCGTCCGTCTGTGCAATATCTCAGAAACACATTAAGCAAATGTCTTCAAATTTGGCACAAATGTCTACTTGGACTCAAGGATAAGCGATTCGAATTTGGTGGTCAAAGGTCACTGTGACCTCACAAAACACGTTTTTGGTTATAAGTCAAGAATTCATATGCTAATTATGACAATTTCGCACAAATGTCTATTAGGAACTCTGGTTTGGTCAAAATAAACCCTGAATTCACCAATTTAGATATGAAAATATGCTGCCTCTACATGCTGTTTTTCCCCTGTCTCTCTCTCTCTGCCTGCTGAGCAGCGGCTGAGCGGCCCTCGTTCTTTGGAAGCAGCTAACTAGCTGTCCTCCTGCCGACATTAAAAGATGCGCTTCGTTGTAGTCAGTGCTTGGTTCAGTTTATCATTTGCTAAGCGATAGTGAACACATTATCATTCCCGGGACGACGTTAGTCTCGAGCCTTGTTTTAAACGACCACTGCTGTAATGTTTGAAGCAGCAAACTGAAGCAGTTGTCGATCACTTCTGTCCCCTACCGGCCGGTTAAGTCAGAGTCAGCAGTCAATGACGACATAAAACAGTCGACAAAATATGTTTTTCAGAAAGTGTGAATCACTGCAACCACGAGACGTCCTTGCGCATACAGTCATAAATGAGCATAAAAAAATAATAGGCTGATGGGTTCAGAAGTATGTGAGATTAGCAGTGAACAGACAGACACAGAGATGCACAAACCCACGCATGCACACATGATCAAATACACAGAGGAAGAAGAAAGCCAACAGCATGATGCAAATGATGCACCATCTTGACCTCTCATAGCAAAAACATTTCTCTGTGGAAGCAGGCTCCTACATCATCCTGGCTGGTTTCCATTTAGCTGGGAACTACATGGCGGGGAGAACATGCAGATACCCTCCTAAAGCCATACGCAGTTACACTACAAACTTGTTCTCTTTCTTCCATGCTCTCTCTGTCTACCTCCCTCTCTCTCTCTCACACACACACACATACATATGTTCACACAAACAAGCACACACACTCCCAGCACAGGGTGGAAAGGGAGTGAGTTGGATTAGTTTGTACACCAGTGAAAATTGGCCAAACAGTCCCAATTATGGGATAACTTGGGCTAACCTAATACACCACTGCAATTACCTGGCATCAGCCCCCGCACATTTCCACACACACACACACACAGGCACAGACAAACAAACACAGGCGCACACAAACGCACACCTGCTGTGACAACAGAAGGTGCTGATCTAATACGGTTGGTCACTTAGAGAGGGAGGAAGAGCGATTGGTCCTCCTCTGTCTTCGAATCCTTTTGTCCTGTTCTCTCTGCTATTTGTCTCCCGTCATTCACCGATGCCAACGCCGCACTCTTCAGTTTCTCCCAAGTGTTGTCTCTTTCCTCTCTTAACCGCTCTCATCCTCGCTCGTTTCCACTGTCCAAACACTAGTTTCTTTTTTACAACAACTGTCATTTGGTGTCCGACATTCCCCCTTCTGTCCTTTCTATTTGTCTCTCACGATCCCATTTTCCTCTGTCCCTCCAAGTTTCCACTCCTTTGTATACAGAAAGAAGTGTTGGATGAAGAGTACCGTAGTGGGGCATGCTTTCCTGTATGTGTGCAGCTTTTTATGACATGCAAGTGTAATGTAAGCACCTATATTCTATTTATTATCTCTATGTAAGAAATTACATATTCTATCTACCCTATCAATAAAACTACAAGATGCATGAATCAGTCATTTCAAATCAAACAGGTTTAAATAGAGATATGTAGTATCACTAGTGAGTTAGTTGCACCTCAAAGGGAACCTGGATTACCCAGGTGCTTCTTTCTCATTGGCCCCCATATTTGAATTTAATGTCTCCGTATCAATGGATACTAATGTCTGTAAGTCAGAGTTAAAGAGGACCTATTATGCTAATTTAATTATTCAGGAGCATACTTGTATTTTCAAAAAACGCTTTACTTTTCTCTGTTTGATCCCCCTACCCCCGAAATGCCCAGTCTGCTCTGATTGGTCAGTTGGCCCACTCTGTTGTGATTGGTTAATAGAACCAAACTCTTCAGACTCAGCTCCAACTCCGCTCTAACTAGTTTTGTTTGAGGGCGTACCAAACTAGCCACAAGGCAGGTATTATGCAACTGTGTTACTTGGTGACATCACCACGTTACGAAAGAAAAGGCGGGACTTCAAGCAAGGCGTTTCAGGCTGTTCAGGAGCAGTGTTTCTGTGTAACTCTCTTTGGCGTGGATTTGGGGATTTGTTACTTTGCAGACCTTCTACATGCACCAAAAAAAACTATATAACACACAAAAGGAAAGGGAAAAAGCACAAAAGCATAGTGGGTCCTCTTTAAGTTGTCCACCAAAGTTAAGTGAACTTTATGTCAAGTTTACTGTATGTAGGGTACACTTACATACAGTAGGTGGTTTTATGGCTTTTATTTTCTTTACATTTGAGCAAAATATCGACAGACGTCTGAGTTAACAGCCCACTGAAGCACTCCCTGCATCTTCCTTATCTTCTTCTCCGCCTCCTGTTCTATTTCCTCTCTTCCACCTCTTTGTGTTTGTGTGCGTATACCTGCATGCACCTGTGTGTGTGTGTGTGTGTGTGTGTGTGTGTGTGTTTGTGTGTGTTTGTCTGTGTGCACATGCGTGTGTGTGTGTGTCTCCTTAGTTGCAGTAGGAGTCTTCTAATTGCATAGCACTGTGTGGGACAGGTGGGGGAAGTGCTAGTGACAGTCTATTAAGGCAGGATATCCCTGTTGCCATTAGCAGCAGATTGCCCTGTGATTCTGTGGTCTCCACATTCACCCAGCGTTCACAGGGGCCCACAGATACTACACAAGGAATTTACAATAGGATGGTCACTCACAACACTGTACTAGAAAGCAGTGATTTTTTTTCACTTTGCAGGTTGCACCACTGAAGCAGCTATTAGTTAGCTCCTTTGTCATGCAGAAATGTTAAAGCCGATGGAGTAGATCAACTAAGGCACGATATCCATGTTGCCATCAGTATGAGTTGCTTTCTGGAGAGATAATCCTTAAACTGGAAACAACAAACTCTTAGACTCCAGTATTCTCTCACTGGTACACTGCTCTAGGTGAAATTGCCAATAAATACACATATAGAGTGCTATAAAGCATGACCTTTGCATTGGTTTTTACAGATATTGACACTATTCACATGGTTCTTCCCTCTACGTCAGTAAGTTCTAGGAGTAAAATATAGTATTGTGTATAAATTATATAGTGTTCAGATTGTACAGATAGTCAGGCATGTTAAAATATGGCAACAGTATATGTTGGACAAATTTCAACCCGGTATCACGACAAAGCGTGTAATAGACCCGCCTGTCCACCAGAGGATAGCGTGTCAGTGTCACGTTGTCGGCGTGAAACTTACATGCGTGTATGAAGGTGAAGCACCAGCAGGGGGCAACAAAACCACTCACTTGGGTTTAGCAAAAACGTCGTGGTTGGCCCTAAAATAAGTATGTCAACTAAGTAAAATATGTGCTGAAACAATGTAGCATAAGGAAAAAATACAGAAATCATGTGACAAACGACACTAACGTAACTAACAAATCAAAACACCGGTCCTGGTTAAAAGTCATGTGTTGGTTGGAACCATCCACTTCCCCTCTCACCCACCATAAGCGGCCTTTCTCACTTTTTATACTACATCACTAGCTCTAAGCGTAGCATATTTACATGGATGCATTTACATACAGTCAGTAGAGACTACAAATGACACGCCAAAAGGAAGAACATCGTTCTTATTGCACGCTTTTGCCTTGTGCATTATCCTATCATTCATACGCCTTTTCATGCAACCGGCTGCAAATACTGTATATATACCAAAAATATATACAGTACAGCATCTTTTTTTCCGTAATGCAGGTTGTGGATAGTTTGTTGTTTTGGTTTCATTTGTTCCCGGTTTTGGCCGTATATGGCAGCAGGTTATAACATAAAAATGAGTTGCTGTCCATATTTTACCTTTCTGTTTTATTTTTTGTGAAATAAATTAAATCACCAGCAAATGTCTTTCTCTGTCGTCAACAAGACTCTTTATTACCTTAGAAAGAGAAGCCCTGAATTTGGATGCAGTTTTTTATTGGGTTGTGATCGTGTTAATTACATTCATAAATGGTTGCAGCAGAAATCCATCTGTTATACACATCTTTTATATTCTGTAAAATATCAGAAATATGTTATATTTTTATATTTATATTTTTTGTGTGTGCTTCCTTCTCTTTGTGTGTATGTCTATGTCTGTGTGTGTTTAGGTGGTGGCAGTGACAGTCCAGGGCGTCCCAGAGGGCGTGCAGCCTCCAGTGGTAACAGCTTTAAGCCCTTCCTCCCTCCTTGTGAGCTGGTCTGAACCGACTCGTCCCAATGGAAACATACAACGGTACCACCTGAACCAGACTGGTGTCGGAACCATATTTACACACATCGATGGGCCCAGAAATTATACTGTGACTGGTAAGATTCTCCGATTATCAAATGCCTCACTTTTCCTCCGTTCCTCAAGTCTCTCGCATTTTATTTCCTGGCCCTCTCTCGTGTCTCGCATTTTCTCGCCTTCTAACCTCAACCTCCAGATATTCCTCCCTGCGCTCCTTTCCTTTGTCATCTCTCTCTCCTTCCTTCTCCTTCTCTTCTCCTCTCGTACCCCTCTCCACTCCTCCTCATCTTCCTCTCTGCTTCTCTCCTCCCCCTCTTATTGTTGTCCTTTGTCATGTATTTATTTATGTATGCTGGTTTCTGGAAGCCGTCTAAGGACTGAATCTACACCCGATTCCCTCCACGCTCTCTCTGGTCCAGCCCCTTACACAGACACAAACAAACTCACAGTAACACACACAAAAGAAACAACAACACAACAAACACAGAAGCACCCTCAAACATAGCAGACAGGCACACAAGCTCAGGCTCACATGCCTAGAAACACACATGAGAAAACTCAAATATAAGTACAAAACAGCACAACAAAAGCAGTTTGAGACCCAGTGCTAAAAACACAGCAAGTACTCAGAGACAAACAGAAGTGTTGGCTTGACATAATATTGTAGATCTGCACACAAACATGGTGGTGTCAGGACTGGGTGATTTGTGGGTCTTGTTTTATCTACCCTGAGGAGGAGCTGTGTTGCTGGCCCTCTGCCATCAGTCACAACACACACGCATGCAGACACAAACACCTGCATGAAGCATTGCAAAGCTTGTTGTCTGTATAAAAACTGAACATTTTAGAGACACAACAGAGAAATGCCAATGGTATATAATCATAGTAGACATATTTGCCTACTTCTGCAAATGGAAAAGTTAAACTAACTTCAAATTTAAACATTCAAAGTGTCTAAAAGCTGATTTGATTTTTATTCATTAAATGTTTCCTTATAAGGCCCGAGTGCCAACATCTTTTGAAGCTGGATTTCAGTGGCATTTTCCCCTCACAGCTCTGCTCTCTGCTCTGTCTTGGACTCAGACCAGGCATCAGCTTTGCCAGTAGCCAATAGACTATTCCCATGGTGCCTGTGGTTGGCTTGTATGGTCAGGAGTTGTGTGCGCACGAGCATGTGTGTTTGTATGTGTAGGCATGAGGCAAAGCAAACAATGCCAAATAGAGATGGTAATGTGCTGTAATACTGTACCAGCCCCATGTGCCAGTGTAAGCAACCAGCATGCGTGTGTGAAATTCCCCCGTCCCCCAGTGAGACACTGGAAAACCCTGCGTATTCAGCCAAAAGCACTACTGGGGCAGTTTCTCTCTTCCCCTTTATCTCTCTCCCTCTCTCCCTCTCACCCACTCCTGTTTCTTCACATTGCAGCTGTCTTTGTTACAACACATGTATGCATTAGGAATAGCTTTCTGTGTTTTAATGTATTGCAGTCCTGTGTTTTGACAGCAGACTGAATCACAGTTTTTTACATAACAAAGGATCAGAAATGGATCAACTTTTTATTGCAGATTAATTTTATAAAAGGCTTGAGTGGTCCCAAACCAGTTCTGCATATCAGCTCAGAACAACCCTACTATATATGATTATTAACTGTAAAAAAAAGAAAAACAACTTTGTTTTTCATTCTGTCTTTATTATCTGCTCTTTCTCTTATATTTTATATAGTTTGATTCAATAGAATAAATATTAGGGCTGTCAAAGTTAACGCGATAACGGGTTAACACAAATTTGTTTTAACGCCACTAATTCCTTTAATGCATGACTGCAATTTGCAATTTTTAGGTTGTAGCGGGCTCCGTTTTAAAGCTAGAGCGAAGATACTGTTATCATATGAAACTAGAAAAACTTAAGGAATACATTGGTACCCACCATGTCATACTAGCTTGTTGCGAAGGAGGTTAAATAACACTCAAAACGTACACCAAATTTGGCGAGGAAAAACTGGCACGGCCATTTTCAAAGGGGTCCCTTGACCTCTGACCTCTAGATATGTGAATGAAAATGGGTTCTATGGGTATCAACGAGTCTCCCCTTTACAGACATGCCCACTTGATGATAATCACATGCAGTTTGGGGCAAGTCATAGTCAAGTCAGCACACTGACAGCTGTTGTTGCCTGTTGGGCCATGCCATGTTATTAGAGCATATTTTTTATGCTAAATGCAGTACCTGTGAGGGTTTCTGGACAATATTTTTCACTGTTTTGTGTTGTTAATTGATTTCCAATAATAAATATGTACATACATTTGCATAAAGCAGCATATTTGCCCACTCCCATGTTGATAAGAGTATTAAATACTTGACAAATCTCCCTTTAAGGTACATTTTGAATAGATAAAAAATGTACGATTAATTTGCGATTAATCACGATTAACTATGGACAATCATGCGATTAATCGCGCTTAAATATTTAAATTAATTGACAGCCCTAATAAATATACATGAATACTATTTAATTTATATTTCATATGAACTTCACAACATTATTGATATTGTGTTTTACGGCAATATTCGTATTTTTCTGTGTCTTTTACACACTCATACCTATGCAGATGAGCACACACACACAGTATATATACAGACTCAAGTGTTCCTCTTCATACTGTATACGTGCTGGAGTTGTAATGAGAAACTGCCGTTAAATCATAGCTGTTAAAGCGGTTTCATACCACCATGTGCACCTGCAAATTGAAAAACAAAAGTAAAGCAGAGAGGTATAGGGTGGTCGGAGGAGTGAAAGGTGCATAGAATGACACTTTTGAAACGGAGTGAAGGAGAAAAGGAAGAAGGAGTGGGACAGATGAAAAGATGGATGGATGTATCTAAGTGTTTTCAGTGAAATATGAACAGAAATAATTGCCGCGGTACTCCCTCATCCTTAATGTTTAATACGCCATCATTCATCCTCTCTGCGTCTCTCCGACGATTCTCACCGCTGTCAGAGACAGACGCTCAAAGAGCTCACTCAAACCACAGAAACCGGAGAAATTAGCTTTTTTTAGCTACAAAAATGGCGATTTTAGATTGAATCACTCTTGCTGTGTTGTAACTTATGTGATCTGTGAAAATATCTGATGGAGTATTTTCTATTAAAATCACTTAAGAAAAGTTCATATAAATTCACTGTTGTAATGATAATCATAATAATAATAGTACTATTTTTTTAAATTATGAATCACTTAGAGTACCTGTTGCTTTATGATTAAGATATAAAAATACATTACTGTGTACAAAAAGGCATTAGAAATAAGAACTCTTTTAGACATTTGTGGTTTGATTCTCTAACACTGCCCACCTACATGTATGAATGGCGTTTTGTCACTCCTCCCTAAATAGTTAACAGTGGAGGAGAGGAGCTTCAATAAAGCGCTGAATCATTCTTCTGTAGTCCTAAAATCAATGTTAATGTTAATAGTGTTGCTTCTAACTGCTTTGCACTGTTAGAATAAAAATTCCCAAAGTAAGCAGCTGCGTCTGTGATTCCTGAGTCTAAAATTATAAAAACTAATTTGTGGCTTCTACCATTTCCTGTTCATCAATGATTTGCCTTAGGAAAAGCAAGAAATAGACTCTTATTAATAGTGTTTTTAGCAGTTCTGAAAAGTGACACTTCATAGAAAGAATTAAGCACTACTGTACAAAGACACCCCATGTGAATCGATATTAAGTATTGCTATCATTAGCTCACAATGAATTATTGCCTGCAATTATATAGATTATGGCATTAATCATGTGTTTAATTGGTCGTTTGTAGGCTCATTATTAATTCAGAACAGCAGGGAATAGAGTATGTTCTTTTATTTATTAATGCGTTCCCCCCGTAGTCCATGCTCTGATTGGTCCGTGCTATAGGTACAGGCATGTAGACACAGCGGAAAGGAGGAGAGGAGGTAGACAAGAACTTTTCTTTTCATGTATCCTGAAACTGTCTTTCATGAGAAGTGTCAACGTTACAGTCTGTGGAATGAGTCTTTCATCGAACTAGTTAACAAACCCACCCTTTAGCTTCATGACTTCTGCTTCTAACTTGGTGGAACTCAATGGGACAGTTGGCAGTAAAGGAGGATGATCTCTGTGATGTTACTCTGAGATGAGTGATTTGTTTTTCTCAGGGTCAAGCAAAATGAGTACGCATTCAAATATTTACTTCAAGCTAAATGTATATAAATGAAGCTCTACTATTGCTTAAATGAATTACTGATTTCCTTTTTAGTTGAAAAATGTTGCCTTTTCAAGATATTATTATTTCAGAATCAGGTTTATTTGCCAAGTACATACATACAGGGAATTTGACTCTGGTTTTGTGCATCTCTCTAAACGTACTTACACATAAAAAAAATAACAGCAAGGAACAAGGACAATAAAGCTGGACAAATAAAGGTGAAGAATAGACAGGTCTGGTATGTACACAATTAGTGAAAGAATAGGAGTATAGATAAATATATTAGGGCTGGCAATCGATTCAAATAGTTAATTGCGATTAATCGCATTTTTTATCTGTTCAAAATGTACCTTAAAGGGAGATTTGTCAAGTATTTAATACTCTTATCAACATGGGAGTGGGCAAATATGATTTCTCTATGCAAATGTATGTATATATTTATATTGGAAATCAATTAATAACACAAAACAATGGTAAATATTGTCCAGAAACCCTCACAGCTACTACATTTAGCATAACAAATATGCTCTAATCATAACATGGCAAACTGCAGCCCAACAGGCAACAACAGCTGTCAGTGTGTCAGTGTACTGACTTGACTATGACTTGTCCCAAACTGCATGAAATTATCATAAAGTGGGCATGTCTGTAAAGGGGAGACTCGTGGGTACCCATAGAACCTATTTTCATTCAGATATCTTGAGGTCAGTGGTCAACAGACCACTTTGAAAATGGCCATGACAGTTTTTCCTCGCCAAAATTTAGCACAAGTTAGGAGCGTTATTAAACATGGTTGGTACCAATGTATTCTTTAGGTTTATGTAGTTTCATATCATATCAGTATCTTTACTCTACCTTTTAAATCTGAGCCAACTACAACCTCCAAAATATCAATATTATCGTTATAACTTTGACAGCCTTAAAATATATATATAAAAAGCACCAATGACCAACAATAAAATGAGATTTAAATAATTAAATAAAACAAAACTTATATGAGTCAAGTGTTGTGGAAGTTGTAAACAATACAAATAGTGCAAAGAAATAAATAATGAATCTATTTCTCAGAAATCCAAAATAAGCAAGCAAAGTAAGAACTATCCTTGTCAAAAAGATGAATTAAACCTTTGCAGCACACATGAAAAGATGTATATGTAAAAAATGTAGAGATTCTTCCGAAGGGACACATTTATACTTCTTTACCTCTCAACCTCCTGGCCTTGTCTTCCACACTGAGATTTGTGTGTGTTTGTGCAAGTTAAGTCTGTATGTGGGTTTGTCCATCTTTGCATATACACTCGTGTGTGTGTGTGTGTGTGTGTGTGTGTGTGTGTGAATGTTGTGCATACTTTGACTACAATAAGTTTTACCT
>CAKALG010039427.1:578-16468 GCA_916700815.1 Helicolenus hilgendorfi
CTCTGGAGCGCTGTACCTCGCTGTTGTCTATCAAAAGCAGCCATGCCGGCACCGGCAGCGCGGAGGTCAATAATAACCTTTTATTTTGATGTTAAGAACATGTACCAGAATTAACGAATATGTAGGATATTACTACTGACATTCATGTGATATTACGTCACAACGGTTGCTGTATTAGCCGTGTGTTTACTACGTGTTTATTTGCATACAGAGCGGGGAAGTGAGATCGGATCACAAGTGGCCACTGAAGATGCATGTGGAGACGCATTCTAATGCCAGGTGTGAACAGACGTACTTAAAGCTGTCCACTTGTGATCCGATCACTCGGGACGCATCTTAATACCAGGTGTGAACAGGGCCACAATGACAAGCTGAGCCTGTCGGGGGCATAATGAGCACCTTTAGCAACCATAACCTTACATTGACCTAGCTCGTTTCGCGGCTGCCGGTTACAATGTTAGTACTAGACCAACTTCAAAAATTGTTGTCCCCATTAGTCACAAAAACATGAGAGGAGATGGTCCAGGTTGAAAAATACCGATGTCACCCTTTGATAGGATGTTTTAGCTAAAGCAAGTTACAGCCAAGTATCACAGTGCAGCAGTTTGCAGTCTTCATATCATTAGCTGCAAAGGCGGTAAAGTATAAGCCAGAAGGTAGAGGGAATAGTACTCAATTCTATTGTAACAGATTTTCCTCAAAAGTCTAGATGGTTCATTTATTACAGTTTCCTCAGTGCACAAATTCCATAGGCATCGGGTAGTTTAAAGGCATGCATCAAAGTTTTACCATTCACCTGGGATGGCCACAGCAGCACAGAGGGATACCCTACCGATCGCCATCTCCTCACAAAATAGCTCTGTGTATTGGAAGTTAATTCTGCGTTGAAATTAGATTATAAACCATGTCCAAACAAATTAACGTCAAGCCCCAAGCAGGTGCGTTTTTTATTTTTTTGACAGGCTGAGGGCATTAGTAATCTAACGCATGAGCCCTCTCTCCGCTTAGCACAGGGGTCCCAGCTCCCCCCCGCCCTACACCCAATTCCCATTTCAGAAACCATCGGTGTGGAGGCACTACACTGCTGAGGGATATATTAATGTGCCATCTGAATGTGGATCTATAGAGAGCAGGTTTCATCCCTGTTCCTAGAAGTCGAAACAGAAAATATTATCAAACACATCTCACTGGGGGGTTTACCTGTTAAAACATTTATTCACACTTTCAATTACAATTTGGTTTCTCATCACAGAGAGAAGAAAATTACCATGTATGATATCGCCGTGGGATATGGAGATAGATTGAGCGTGATATCCAGTTTGATGTTGCTAAGCAAATAATCCTGATATGAGTTCAAATGTTCGCTGTGCTTTTTCCAATCTTACAGTGTTGAGTCTCGGCTTGATGTGGGGGAGCGACATGGTGAATGGAGACAGCAGGGCTATACTCCATAGTTCAGTGGGGGACATACCACTAGTCTCTGTGTCTGCTGCTCTGGGACAACACACTCCCCAGACAACAACTATTGATCTAGCAGGTTGAAATCAGGGGGAATAAGTGTTTAACTGAAAGTCAATGGAACACGTTTCCCTGAAACTTGGTTTTTAAGTCACTTGAATGGCGTGTTTTAATCACACACGTGTTTACAAGCTGCTCATTTTGCAAAATTAATAAAATATACTTGCAGTGCTCAGTTTGGCTGCTGACTGTTCCCTCAATATATTGGTTATGTCACCAATGTTTTGACAACAATTCACAAATAAACCAGATATTTAACTTTAATGCTGACAAAACAAAGTCATGAGAATTGCATGTACAGTACAGTCTATTTAATTTAGACTGTTATCCACGTATGATTCCGTTTCAGAGCAGTCGGTTCATCTGCTGTCTATTTCACTCTAAACAGAAGTAACTTGAATTAATTGAACGATGTAGGATAACATCCTGAACATTTCTTAGTCTATGAATGACTTTTTGGCAACAAAGGAATATATATATGTATCCATGCACAGCCCATATAGAATATAAAACTATTAATATTATATTATTACCTATAATATTATGTTTGGTGTAATAAAAAGGTCTACTTTGGCGCAAAAGGCAAGGTTACCATTGCAAAACTTTTCTACATAATGAGTATTTCAAAGTCAGACAAAACAGTACCTCAAACAATGAAGAAGTAATTACAAGGGTTAAATACATCCTTATTTCTCCTGCATGTGGTCTCCTGCATGTGGTCACACCAGCCGGGGCGGCTGTGGCTCAGTGGCTGTGGCTCAAATTGCTCCCGAAGGCATAGCCATCGGTGTGTGAATGAGATTAGATCCTAATGGCCAAAGTTGGTACCTTAGCAGCCTCTGCCATCAATGTATGAATGTGTGTGTGAATGGGTGAATGCTGACATGTAGTGTAAAGCGCTTTGAGTGGTCGGAAGACTAGAAAAGCGCTATATAAAAGCAAGTCCATTTACCATTTACCATTTACCAGAAGATTGGAAGTCTTGCATCATCCTGCTAATTGGCCTTTTTAAAGAGGAATATTGAAAAAATACTCAGGTTAGTGATTTCATGAGGCCATCCAACCTTGACCTCGTTTGCCATGCAGCAGATCATGCATGTTGTGGGGGGAAGGTTTTTTTTTTTTTTTCATTCTACCTATATTTTCACTAAAAAGCCAAAGGCCAGGACCCGGTTCTTCAAATGTAGCTTAACTAATTAAGCCTAAACTAATCTTGTTACTCTCATCCAGATAAGTTGGTTCTTTGCAGTTTCAGGATTTGATTTGTAAATCCAGGATGAAGCTCTTATTTTGAAAATAAAGGCAAAATTAGTGGAGAGTTGAAACCACGAGCAGCATTCATATGATTGGCTGAGTGTGCATCATATGATTGTGGTTATGAGACAATAGATTCATTTATGTTCCTGTATTGTTACAGGTGTCATTTTGTTCTACATTGTGCTCTACAGCGTTTCCACCCTTGTTACACTGTTAAACGAGTGATGTTGGTGCAGGATGTCTGAGGTTCTCCCCAGACACTTTTAAGTGATAATCATGAGCCTGTTCTGAAAATGAAACAGTTAATCATCTAATACATTGTGTGTTGTGTTTAATGTGGAATGAAATGCCATATGTTCTGGCTCTATTGGTCTTTTTCACTTCATATTGTAGATTAGTTCATGCCTTTTTGCTGACAGAACGAGATTTTCCTTCAGCGTGACTTGGACACAATAACAAATAAGGTACATGCTTTATTCCTCTGTAGGATACTTCTAATATTAATATTGCATTTTCAATCACAGTTTCTCAAACTAGATTTAGTTTTGTTCTTTTTTGTTTTACAAACTTATTTATTGTTATTTTATTCCTTTTAATTGTATTTAATTTGATCATGAGGGTAAGGTTTCATTATGAACATTTAATTGTGATCATTACAGATCATGGTGTTTTTACAATAACCTGCATGTTCTCATCTAAAATCATTATATACAATAATGATTTTCATTATTTCTTTCATTATGAACTTAAGAATGATTTCATGTGCATTGTTCACAGTAAACCGCCTTCCTTCTTACAGGTTTGGGCATAAAGACTAGTTGCTCTGACAACAGTTAAAGATATATATTAAGCCAGCTTTGAGGAAAAACAATCCACACTGATGTCAAACTGTCAACATTGTAATCTGATAACTTGGTTATGCACGTACGGAGGACGGGGCCAGGTGTGGAGAGCCACATGAATACTGAAAGAGGCTCTCGTTGAAACAGTACTTTGACAGGGAGGCAAAAGGTCAATGAAGGCTTTTTAATTACGATGAACAAAGCGCAGCTTGTTAGGTAAATAATGAACGTGGAAACAGGAGATTCCCATGAGGCCTAATGGAGGCTTGATCCGACTTCATCTCTGCTCTTGGCAAGTTTCAATATTTTTGTCAGACTAATTAGTCTGTTTGGTAAAACTTTTCAGACAAGATGCATTAGCAGTGAAGAAGCATGCGAGGATGAGATGAAATTGAACATCTCTCGCTGTACTAAACATGATTTATTTGTCATTTCTCACCGCTCAGCCCTCTTCTTCAAACAAAAGCCTCATGTTTGCTCAGCCTCACTGTGATCTTCCATGTAAATAACGTTGTCAGCTTAGCTCCAGCATATTTGCATTCTCACATGGCTCCAGCATATTTGCATTCTCGCAACACGCACACAAGAACCCCGCGCAGACTTTGAACTTCATACGGATGCATACAGTCGCAGGTGAGAGACAGAGGCAGGAAGAGAAGCAGACACATAATGAACAGAAACTCTGTGCCCTCCTCCTGGTGGAGCGGTAGGCCAGCAGACATAATGTACAGTCGGAGGAGGTTAGCAGTAATCACGGCAGACACTGAGGGGAGGAGAAGATTGAACCAGCCGAGGCTTGAACAGGTGGTTATCTGTGGCAGGATCACTTGTGAAAGGAGCTTTTGCCCTTTGATAGAGAGAAGATGAAGGGTGAGGATAAGAAATGGTTATTGATCGACGGTCGCTTTATCTGCCTCAACCCTGATGACCACACAATGCAATCTAACTTGGTCCAGAAAGGTGCAAAGGTGCTGATGGGTTTTCAGAGTACTTTATTCACAGTTGTAAAGTTTACATCATCTCCATTTTGTTACCTTGCGTCAGAGGCATTCCACCTCATGCCTGTTCTCGCTTTATGGCCGACAGTTTATTGCAAAACATTACTCAAATATATAAGGAAAAAAATATATTTTTGTTTTCCTTGAGATAATTAAAGGTGAACTAATCAATATTTTTATACTTATATAATATGTGTAAAGAGATGTGGGTTGGGCTGCCTCGATAGCTCGGTTGGTAGACAGGAGTCCTAACCGCGGCGGCCTGGGTTCGATTCCAACCTCCGGCCATTTCCGCCGTGTCTTCCCCTCTCTCTTTCCCCCTTTCAAGACTATCCACGGTAAATAATCTTAAAGAGACATGGGTTGCTCATGGTTAAAAAAAACACGCAGAGTTATTGCCAACCCTGCAGTTCCCCCAAGTTTTACATAGTGCTTTAGCGTCTTTCAGCACAAATTTGGTTTTACGACAATGAACACAGTGAAATGTTTAGCAGCTAAAGAGTCAGATATGTTCTTCAGGAGTTGGTGGCGATCAGACCAGGAGTAAAGAGAGTGAAATGAGGGCTAAATGCTCCACTACATTCACCAGCTAGTCTCTAACTGTGCCTATCTGCTGTTTAGTGGTGGTATCCATTGTTGCTATAAAACTATTGATTATAGCTTTAATATTTTATATCTCATGCAATTTTCCATGGTTGTTCTTATATTGCAGTGCCTTGAACATCTTGTTAAATCCAGTGCACTAAAACATATTTTCCGTTTCAGGAATTTACTTTGATTTAGCTTCGCTGATCAAACCTGAATCAAAAAATATCCATATAGCCTGGCTGCACTCAACTATATAGCTTATTAAGCGTGATTGCTTCAACAAAAAGCATGGGGCAGGTTTCATTTGCATCCTCTAACACATTACCATTCAATAAACAGAAAGCATTGGTATCAGGGGAGATGTGTGGTTTTATAATGAGGAGGCACACTGCTGTTCTCAAATGTCCCATAGCTCACAAAATGCACAAATCCAGATATATACAATCAAGCAGTGTACACAAATACGCGCACACACATCATAAAGTCAATGAGCACGCTCCAATAAAAAGACTCCTCTCTACAAGCAAAGATCATTTTGGGAACACTGATGGAATATGGTGAGCCCATGTGGCTCGAGGTGGATATCAATTAAAATGATGTATGGCCCCAGTGTTTTCTAATTGGGACATGGCGATGTATTTAATAACACACATTAGAGCCCTAATTAGAAGTAAATTGAGCTGCATCCCATTGTCTACTAATCAACATAGTGGATTGGGTGGATAAAAAACCTCAGTCGGAGGGTCTCTGGGCTTTAAAACGCTAACACTTCAAGAGACATCTATTTGTTTTCTCTTGCTCACTTTGTGCAGCTCGTGTTTCAGCAGTCCTTCGTTAAAACAGCTCTCAGTTGATTTAGAAAAGACAAGAAAAAAAGGAAAAGATGTGCTCCTGATTATGATCATCCTTTCCCTGAAAATCAACTCCCCTCGTATAACGAGGTGACTGCCAATTGTGACTCAGAGCGAGAAACAAAGCAGTCAAATCAATCACATTATTAGTCCCAATAAGGCAGCAAAACCTTTTCACTTGGCAGGAGGCGCCTTCCATCACAGATAATTGGAATATATATGAAAAGGATGTAAAGTAAAAAAGGACCACATAACCTTTCCAGTGAATTATTCGTGCATGTGCTATTTGAACAACGGCAGTATTGTAGAATTTATGTGGAACCTGACATCGTATTTCTTCCATATTGGAATAAACAGAAGCTCTCCGTGTTGAATCTGTCTCCACTAATGCTCAACGTGGCCATGAAGGATCGTTTTGATGAGGAAAATGCCTAATGAAGGTAAAATCATCCATATCACCGGTTGTTAGATTAAAGAAAAAAGCTTTTGTGCCGTTACAGTCAGGTCAGCATACTGTAAATAGTAGTCATACATCCATGCTGACTCCAGAGTAAAACCCCTTTGAGCGCATTTTATGGATTGGTAAAAAAACGTTTGACAAGCTCTCTGCGATCGGATGTGTCAGTATAAAGGATTATGCGTTTTATGGGTCCTGGTCTGGGGAGGCAGATCTGCTCCTATAAACATGCACTACAATTTAGCCCAAGGTGTGCACTGGAAAGGTTATCCAATCAGCCCTCTGAAAGAGCCTCTCAACATGAATAAATACATCGTCCGATACAGTCGTACTGTAGCAGAACAGCAGAGCGTTTTTCTATCAGCTGCTCTAAAACTGATGAAATTTTCTTTAAAAGATTTGCGATCATTCTTTAGGTCTCCGTCTTCATACGCTTTTCAGTTTTTTCCCTCCGAAGCAAAAGAACTCTGCATTTTCTCACTTATTCACATCTGGGGGTAAACGGGCCCATGTATTGATCGCACTCTCCCCTGTACTGTACCGGTTATCTATATGGTAATGCAGGGCTGCATGTCTCATTTTATTATTTCATCTTTCTCTGTCTCCTCATTACAACGGTACAGAGCTGTGAACACCTCCTGTGTAACTAGATAAGGCTATTTGAATGGATAACACATTCTCCTCTACATACAAAGGGTTATCTTTAAAAGAGCAAGCCCACCTGCTCCAACACAGCCATTCATCATTGTAGCCATGTTTGTCTTTGTCTCCGGTAGATAATTAGCATAACTTTGCCAACGAATCGCTTATTTGGAGGCAGAAAGATAGATAGATGGATATTATCTGTGGGACAAGTTAAAATGTCAGAGACGGTACCATCGGCGGATACGTTAAGAGAACCAAAACGCAAAACCACATAACAGGGGCCTTTTGGATTTTGGCTAAATCTTCAATCCCATTTCTACTGGAGTCCCAGAACGGGGGGTTTGCCATGTGAATGTGCTGACATGTTGCAGTGGAGTCCCAGCTAGACTATTCACTGGATGCTTTCTCCCATCTCTGATCAGCGTCCAGCTTCTCCATCGTTGTTTTGTTCAAATGAATAAATCTGCAGCACACCACAAACAGAGTCAGAAGGGAGCTATAAGAGCCTCACCGTGAACACATTTGCGAGTGTAGACTTGAATCGTGGCTATAAAAAAGAGTTTCTGGTTTGCTTCTTCAAAGAAAACAGGCTGTGGTCAGTCAGGGTTAGATCGGATACCACAGTGGAAGGAATTGTCCGTCGAAACTTCTCCAACAACTCCTGCAGTCTTCACTGTCCATCTGTGAAATCAGTGTGTTCCAAACTGTCATATCTTTACAAATCTTCTTGGCCAAGTACGCTGATTCTGTCTCAACTATTGCATATGACAAGTCAAGCTCCAAACCTGTCTCCAAGACATTATGTTAATATCCTGTACTTCTAATTTGCAACAGCAAATACATGTTGAGAGAAACATATTGCCACCTGAATTATATTTTTTCTTAAACTTAATTAGGAAACTTTTTTGAAGGTGCTAAATGTGAGATTGGGAGCAATTCTATTTCCTCCGCGCAGCTCTCAACATGGGGACAGCTCTTAGCTAATGGTGCTAACAGCGCTAACAGTAGAAACTAACTGTCTGTCTGTAGGGAGATGTACACGTACACATACATATGTACAAAGAAATATCAGACTTTAACATGGGAGATCACTGTTTGTTTCCTGTTTCAAACAGACAGACAGTTTTATTTTTTTAAAGCATTGTTATTAGCATATAAGCATTAGGATTGTTCTATAACCTTAAACGCGTGTTTATTACTGTAACCACGACGATGAAAAACCCTCAATCTTAGCGAAGCAGTCATTTGAACCCAAACCAAGATGTTTCCATAAACCTAACCAAGTACTTTTTGTGCCTAAACCAAACCAAACTTTAACCATAGCATGTTTCATTCTAGAGATGCATGTACAAACAATATATTGGGTTGTTTAATGAGGAGGACTAACCACCCGCGAGATACAGGATGGAAACCGAGATGTTGTACGCCCAGCATCAACCCCAAACACCTTCCTACTATTGTACTTCTGTGTGGTACAAAAACATAGCACTTTCTTCATCAGAAAAAACTCTGCCAGTGAACATGATTTAAGCATCTTACCTAACTTACTTATTAGCCTGTCAAACCTCCAACATCTTCGTTCTCAGTTTACTGATTGGCTCCTGAATACGTCACTCTAGGGCTGGAACCATTTACGAGGATTACGATGGTCGCACAACGTTCTTACGGGTCCGCTCTGTGAACTGGATGCTTTTGAAACAGGCTAAAGAAAACGACAGGCAGTCTGAAGCTGAAACAAAATGAAAGCTCTGTACAGTGTGAAGAAGGAAGGCGCTTAAACGTGCTTCAGCCGCCCTTACAAGGAACAGGAGGCGTGTCCGGTGCTGACAGAGTAGGGCGATGTAGTAACAGGAGACAGGAGACTTCAGAGAGCAGGTCCGAAGCACACTGGAGCACACAGATTTAAGGCAGTAGAAAGACTAACGTTTCAACGCCAACTGTGTCTTCATCAGAGTCAGACAGTCAATCAATGCTTCAGCATCTCAGCAGAAAGCATCCAGTCTATGCATATAGACCACGGAGCGGACCTGACACAACCCTCTCTGTGGAATATTAGCGTTGCCATGTGTCACACAGGGTAACGTTAATGTCGGCATTTAACGTAAATCAATATGATTGCTAGTTAAGATGAAGGCCAGTAAAGAATGTACATTAATTATGTCTAGATCAATATGGTGGCTATTTATGATGTCCCTAAGTTAGCCAAGTTTTGCCACAAACTGCCACAAAGCTAAAGAAGACAGTTAAGACTTACGTTATGCCGGAGCTGTAGTTAGGTTGAACTGTTATTCTGAAATTGCACAACTTAAAGGCAATGTTTATGTATTATTATTATTATTATTATCAGTAGTAGTATTTATTTATATATATATTCTAATGTATGCCTTAGTTTTAGGTTGTATGTATACCTTTTTTTAAAGTAATTCTTCCTCCAATAGTTCCTTACTGTTGGTTTGTCATTAAAGAGGTGGATGTTGCTATCGGAGCGCTAGCAGACATTTTGTTTCAACATTCTGGTATATTGTTTATCTCCTATGTAAACTGTCCATTGTAGCAGCTGTGAATCCAAACGTCTCTTTCCTCTGTGAAGAATCAAACCAAAAACTTTTTACATCCACCTTTCAAGTTCAAAAGGCAGATTTTGTGTGGTGCATCACTCTAATGAATCCTTTTCTAGAAAGCTGTATTGACAAGGGGACTTTGCTACTTTAAGTCTGTTCAAAGAAGCAGGAAAAACAATTCCAGTGAATAAATCCCAGTCCCTCTGCACATTTCTGTGTTTTCTGTTCAGCCTGAGGTTCGCATGTGGTCAGACGGACGTAATGAGGAGGCAGGTGTAATTACTGAGTTGTGACACAGTCAGTCTTTCCGTGCTTCAGGCCTTGTGCTGCCGGCGGTAAATATAGCTAATTGCATCCTCTGCTCCACAGCCTCTTTATCTAAACTCAGCAAGACACAGACCTGCCCACCAGGCACTTCATTACCGTGAACCAACCTAATAGGGAACTGATGTTTTTAACCATCCTCACAAATTGCTTTATAACAGTCAGCAGCATGTTACAGACTGCACAAAGGACTGATCTACCCTTCAATCTAGAGGTAGACCGGTTAATCGGCCGGCGGATTAATCGGCCAAACCAATTAATGCATTTGGTTAGTCGGCACCGATAGGACGTTAGACAAACTACTGTTATCAGCGGAACTGGGCTCTGATAGTGGCCGACCGGTCACGCAGGACATACAGTACATCAACATTTTGCATGGACGCTCCATACACAAAGTCAACGTGGAGGGGGAGCAAAAAGTTATTTCTCAAATATATAACGGAACACTATCAGCTCTTTGTCTGCAATTCAAGACAGACAGAAGGGAGGACAAGAAATCCTTCACTATTATTTTATCTTGCTTACTGAATCAATTTGACATTCTCTCTTCCAAATAACCAAGCCACGTAACCATCCACTCATGAAATGAAATCACCCACTTAAGGATCCTCCTCACCCCGCGAACATTAAGTATTTAACAATGAGACGCCCAACAGAAGTAACCCTGGCCAGCCACAGAACAGCACATCGTCCATTTCAAATAAATAGAAAACATTCCAATGATGTAATCCACTCAGCCATACGTCAGGATGTTCTCTTATGAATTACTAAACTCGGAGTGACAAAAAACTGATTTATTGAAAACGCTGTATGGAAAAGTAGCCGACTAGGCTGCTGCAGAAGTAAACAAGATATCGGCCAATATATTCGGCTATCTGTTTTTTTCTGCTCCAAACTATAGTTATTATATCGACTTACAACCTCAAGTAATTCATACCAATGACTGTCTCAGTGTTCTTAGACACAAAGTACTAGTGTGTGCTACAGCTATTTGTTGATCTTAGAGAAACCTCAAGTCATCATACCAAAATGATTCATATATGTGTTTTCTGAACTGCCACCTTAAGGTTATGTTTAGGCAATTAAAGCTACTTGGTGAAAGTCAGAGTTACTCCTGTCTTTGCTTCTGATAGAGAGGACAGTCACTACTGGCACAACTACAAGAGGTTGCTAATGTAAATGACTGGCTATACTATATATATATACATATTAGGCCTGTCAATTCATTAAAATATTTAATTGCAAATTAATTGCATAATAGTCCATAGTTAATCGCAAAATAACTGCACATTTTTTATCTGTTCAAAATGCACCTTAAAGAGAGATTTGTCAAGTATTTATTACTCTTATCAATATGGGAGTGGGCAAATATGCTGCTTTATGCAAATATATGTATATATTTATTACTGTAAATCAATTAACAACACAAAACAATGACAGATATTGATCCAGAAACCCTCACAGGTACTGCATTTAGCATAAAAACATATGCTCAGATCATAACATGGCAAACTGCAGCCCAACAGGCAACAACAGCTGTCAGTGTGTCAGTGTGCTGACTTGACTATGACTTGCCCCAAACTGCATTTGATTTTCATAAAGTTGGCATGTCTGTAAACAGTTTTTTAAAAATATAACACTGCAATTTAAGCCTTGCAAATTCAAAGTGATTGCAGTTTAAACACTGCCATTAATGCTGTTAGTGGTCATACTGGTCTCTCTCCCTGAACCACACAGTGTCACAATGTGAAGATAATGACATCCCTTTGAATTCAGTCCAACATATCCTACCAACATTTCTTTGCTTGATTGTGTGTTTGGCTGACATCACAAGATAAAACACTCTTGCATGGCTGACAGGAAATGAGCGAAAGGGAAAAAGTTGCGCCTGCCGTCAGCTCTTTTACAGCCATCCCAAGGTCAATAGTTCTGCACAGGAGGGAGAGCGTGAATGAGACGGAGCGAGCGAGAAGGACTGAATTTCACACAGTTCAACTTCTTCATTGTGATCACACTATGAATGAAAGGGGGATTATAAGGATGACACCGAATTCATTCTCCATAATTCCTCTGTCATATCTGTGATAAAGCACATCTCATTTACAGTAGCTGAGAGAATTAATTTGGTCTCGATTCAAACCCGGCCGCTGCCTATTCCACACACTTGACTTTTCACCTGAGCTCGAATATACACAGTCTGCCATTTAATTAAATGGTCCTCCAGTCCATATGAATGTGTAATGTATATTCAGATTAATCATAAAACTCACATACTTTATTTTCCATTACTCATGTTGAGCAATAAACCATTAATCACATTATCACAGCAATCTAATTACATGTGACAGAGGCGAGCGAAGTGGAAATCCAGCAGCTCGGAGGCGTTTGTGTTTAAAGGTCAGGTGTAAACCCGACGCCTACGGGGACTAAATGCAACTAAACAGCACCTTTCACAGCCAAAATGGGCAGTACAATACACTCCCGCCTGGCCACTCAAACATGCACTCATGTCATGTTAACGTCAGCATGTTTGACAGGTCAGGTTGTACAGGCCGGAAAGCTCATTGATCGCACTGCAGACACATTCTAGTGCTGAGAAGTCCACAGATGTGAAGGCTGAGGAGGCATTACAGAGGTAAACAGGTCCGACGAACAAACGGCGCTTACCGAGCAAATGGGAGAAGAAGTGGAACAATAATGAACGGGCGCATTTGTAGTCATTGTGTGAAACATCCTCATTTCTCACACCCAGTGTCATGCTCATTCACATTCCAGCCACACACACATACGCCTGTGTCTCACACACCGCTCTATCCCTGCTCTTCTCTTTCTCATTTTCCCCCTCAGCCCTGCCTGATTCCTGCTGGAAGCTGGAGGTCATTGGTGTTAGGAGGGGGGGAGAGATATTCAGGTTCCAGCCCCTGAGAATCTCACATAGCCTCTGACTTTATAGCCTTCCCATTCCGCCTATAGAACTGCCTTAGACATACAGTATTATGTGCACTGAAACACAGAATAGAAATGAGAATGAGCCTTACCGTTGGGTATCCATCCCCCGTCTCACTAATTTGTTGTTCCAAATATGTGGAGGAAACGTAATTGCTTCCTGCATTGCATTCAGGGACTTCTTTTTTAAAAGTGTGTACGGTGGTCAAGAGAGCTCAATACAATGCAACTTCAGAAAACACAATTAATAGACAAAGAACAAGCAAACTTTTGTTGTGCTTTATTCTGTATTTAATTGTGTTTTATGAATTTGAAAACACTCAATTTAAGAAAACAAATATGCAAAGTTTTCTTTGTTTACTTGCATTTTGTCCATTTTCTTAAGGGGACAGTGTGTAAGATTTTGCGGCATCTAGTGGTGTGGTTGCAGATTGCAACCAACTGAGTACCCCTCTGCTCACTCCTCCTACTTTAGGAGCAACGGAAAGTCAGACGGCAGCTGGCGGTACCACGATCAGCAGCTCTTCTTACCGCAGTTTCACAAGCGTGTTTCGGAGATCTACGGCGGCCATCAGGTAACGTAAAAACTAGGGCAATCAAAGTCAACGCCATAATAACTTGTTAGCGCTAATTTGTTTTAACGCCACTAATTTTTTTAACGCAATCGATCTTTCAGACGAATCCACCGGTACCAACCATGTCATGCTAGCTTGTTGCGAAAAAGGCTAAAAAATGCTTCAAACTCGTGCTAAATTTTGGTGAGGAAAAACGGTCATGGCCATTTTGAATGGGGTCTCTTGACCTTTGACCTCAAGATATGTGAATGTAAATGGGTTCTCTGGGTACCCACGAGTCTCCCCTTTACAGACATGCCCACTTTATGATCATCACATGCAGTTTGGGGCAAGTCATAGTCAAGTCAGCACACTGACACACTGACAGCTGTTGTTGCCTGTTGGGCTGCAGTTTGTCATGTTATGATTGGAGCATATTGTTTTATGCTAAATGCAGTACCTGTGAGGGTTTCTGGATCAATATCTGTCATTGTTTTGTGTTGTTAATTGATTTCCAATAATAAATATAAACATACATTTGCATAAAGCAGCATATTTGTCCACTCCCATGTTGATAAGAGGATTAAATACTTGACAGATCTCCCTTTAAGGGACATTTTGAACAGAAACAAAATGTGTGATTAATCACAATCAACTATGAACAATCATGTGATCAATCGCGATTAAATATTTGAATGGATCGACAGCCCTAGTCAAAATGTGAAAGGCTCTCGCTAGAGCCGGTGTTTGGTTTGTCCATTCTGGGCAGGAACATGGAGGCACAACATGGCGGACTCCATAATTATACACTAATGAAAACATAGTTATGAATATTATGTTTCATTTCTGTTAATAGATCTGCAGAAATGTTACACACTGTTCCTTTATCAGCAAAGAGAATCAGATCTGTAAAGCCAACATTTTAAGAATCTCACTTCTTTTAAAGATGCTGTCATTTGTCTTAATTCCATGCGATCAATGGAACCAAAAGTCTTCTTCTCATTTCACACTCATGGATCTACATCATTTTATGCTGTGCAGTTGCTTCCAAGGAGCACAATGAGTTTGCTTTCCGCTCAAGCGAACACAGATCGGCTTCCTCGTGCTATTTACTACGTTTTCACTCTGCATTTCCCTCCCTCTCGCTCCGTCTCTCTTCCCTCTCGCTCTGTCTCTCCTGACAGTCGCAGTGGTCCCTGCCTCATCTTCATTTGGATCTCCCTGTTTGGAAATAAATCACATTCATAGAACACCTGAGCTGGCGATGGGAGCCGGTGGGATCAGGGTCCCAGGTGGGCCAATTCAAATAGCATTCACGTCTTGTGCTGGGAACACACACACACACACACACACAAAGACACACAATACAAAGGTTATGGTCAATCAAACCCCATGTCCTCTTGGGTCACACATACAAACTATAAGCTCCTGCACACACATACATATTCTCCGTCTCCGTCTCACTGTTTCTTTGTTTTGTTTCTGTCTCTCTCCCTTCCCCTCTCTCTCGCTCTTTCTCTCTCTCTCTCTCTCTCTCTCTCTCTCTCTCTCTCTCTCTCTCTCTCTCTCTCTCTGCAACATCATCTGCTGAGGTACTGCGTTGGCCATTCAAACACATGCACACGACGCATTCCTGCTAGATTACTTGTAACCTGAACTCCACAGTTTTACTGTTTACCTCAAAAAATCGTTGCAAGGAAAGCTGCAGTGATAACTTTCCAGAGTTGTAAAATGCTGTGCAGTGCTTTGGTGTCTGATACGCCCTCGAACCTTTGACTCCGTTACTCAAACTGGCCTTCCTGGATTATACCTGAACACGGCACCACCATACATGATTTTGAAAATAGCTATGCTACTTAATTGCTCCTGGGAAATGTAGTTGAACTATTAGCTTCTCTTCATAAAGCACCACTACTCCCCAAAATTAGTTTCAAGTAGGGCTGTCAATCCATTTAAATATTTCATCGTGATTAATCGCATGATTGTTCATCGTTAATCACAATCACACATTTTTCTTATCTGTTCAAAATGTCCCTGAAAGAAATACTCTTATCAACATGGGAGCGGGCAAATATGCTTGCTTTATGCAAATGTATGCATATATTTATCACTAAAAATCAATTAACAACACAAAACACTGACAAATATTGTCCAGAAACCCTCACAGGTACTGCATTTAGCATAAAACAATATGATCAAATCATAACATGGCAAACTGCAGCCCAACAGGCAACAACAGCTGTCAGTGTGTCAGTGTGCTGACTTGACTATGACTTGCCCCAAACTGCGTGTGATTATCATAAAGTGGGCATGTCTGTAAAGGGGAGACTCGTGGGTATCCATAGAACC
>CAKALG010039427.1:16488-28893 GCA_916700815.1 Helicolenus hilgendorfi
TCCGTCTCCGTCTCACTGTTTCTTTGTTTTGTTTCTGTCTCTCTCCCTTCCCCTCTCTCTCTCTCTCTCTCTCTCTCTCTCTCTCTCTCTCTCTCTCTCTCTCTCTCTCTCTCTCTCTCTCTGCCATTCATTAACTGACAGCTCGAGACTCTCCCAGGTGGAATTGTTGGGAGGCAGAGGATTTGCATTTGTATTTTTCCAATATCTCCTCTGGACAGAGGATCATGGGCTTATATGGGAGAGAAAAAAGCAGGCAGGACTGCAGCAGACTGACATTTGTTACACTGACATTCATCTCCTCTCATCTTGCTCTTTTTATAATTTGAGAGAGGGCTCCTCGACCTGTTGACGGTGGCTGTGGGGAAGGGCGTTGTTGTTGAGGGGAGACTTGCTTTATCCGTTGCATACTGGGAGGAAAAACATGCAGTTCAAACCCGAGGTCACACACGTGTGAATATATCTGTCCTGGTTGGAGCTCAGCAGAGATAAAAGGCTGCGGCTGTCAATGTGTTACTGCCTACGACGACTAGACCAAAATCTCACAGACGCTGGGATCTCTGGTTTGGGAATAAGACACTTAAACGAGCATGAACTACTGTCTGCTGAGTCACAGTCTGGAGAGCAAGTCGACCCCGAGCAAAACCAAACTTAAAAAGATAGATGTTACACACACAGGCCGATCTTTATTTTGATCCTCTCTTGCCAAGTTTCTGTAATGTTTTCCCCTCAGTAAAACCCCTGGACATCGATCAAAGTGGAACAGCATCTATTGCCTTCAGCAGGTCATACATTAGTTATATAACCTCTCCAGTTTTGATAGTTGTCCATTTCTGTTACACTGGGTCTATCTGTCTTGAGAAAGTGTATGACTAGGACTGAGGCAGGAGCACACACTCTATTAGATTATGGTAAATGATCAAAATCCACTTGACATAGCAATAACACATGACCGTGTGAAGGACACAAGGTCAATCACACCACGTGGCCAGAATGGCTGCTCAGTAGCTGTGTATTTGGATCCCCCATTAGCTGCTGTATGAAAACAATTAAACGACCAAATACCCTCTAGAATGACACATGCAAGTATTTTCTCATTGGACGCAACTATCGACAGGATGACGGTTACAAATCACTGTATTAGTATATTAAATCAGTTTAATGGTGTGACAAGGCTGTGGGTAAGGTTTGGCTAGGTTTAGACACAAAAACAACTTGAGTTAAAATGACTACTTTGTTAAGGTCAGGGGACTTTCGTCATCATGGCTACAGTAATACCACTTGGTTATCCCTCCATTGAAAGAAACCAACGTTGACTGTCGATAGGAAACAGGAAACAAAAATCAGTGTCCTAGCAGTCCAACGTTTTGTTGACCCATCTATCCACCCTAACATCCTCCCTCAGTGAACTTTGTGGCTCTATAACAAAATCTCAAGACTTCCTCTTTGCTCCACACAGAAAAAACGACCACCAGAGGGTTCGTCACTTGAAGGTTAACAAATGTCATTTTTGGGTATTTGCTGAAACCGTTGTCGTTCCTCACAGGACAGTTACACACAAATATGAACTTAAATTAAAATGGCATGATATCCATTACATATAATATCACATAGGGGTGGGACAACAAACCTGAGTAACGTGACGTCAAAGCAAAATGCCGGCAGGTCCGCCGAGATACGACCTGGACCCTCCCATTTCAAATCCAAAGTGGTAAACACTACACATCCAGTAAAGTATGGAAACACTTTGGATTTCACACATTGCAGGAAAAGCAGAGCTCGACATCACAGCTGAAGCTGCATGCTAACTCTGTCATGGACAGGAAACGTTATCGTATCACGGCCTCAAGCCGGCCGTCACTCTCGTCTCCGTGGTCAAATCAGCCGACGCTACGACTGTAGAGCACCCAGATACTGATATTTATGTTAAATGCATTCAAACGGCCCCAATGGAGCTGAAAGTGGATGGATAAAGAGAACGGAGCTGACGGGAGAGCAACGACGGACTTGGCGAAATTAGCGGAAGTATACACCTGTGACTACATACGTTTTTCAAAATAAGGTGTTAACAAATGGAACTGTATGTACAAAATACATCTACGGAAAAAAGATTAATTGTATTATATTCACCAGAGGTATAAAACATGTTAGGCTACATGTTCCTTATAAATATAAAGATTATACCACTAATTCGGTAAATGCCTTTATTCTCTGATTTTTGGGATAATTCCTGATGATGACTGACAACTCTGATTACACACAGTACAAACACAAAATCAAGTATTTTTACTATATCAATTTAGAGATATTCACAAGAAATCGTGATAGTGTGGGGCGACATTGGCTCAGAGGGTAGAGCAGGTCATCCACCAATGGGAAGGTTGGTGGTTCGATCCCCACCTGATCCGTGTCACATGTTGATGTGTCCTTGGCAGCCTCTGCCATCAGTGTTTGAATGTGTGTTTGAATGTGTGTGTGAATGTGTGAATGCTGACATGTAGTGTAAAGAGCTTTGAGTGGTCAGAAGACTAGAAAAGTGCTATAGAAATGCAAGTCCATTTACCATAGTATTGAATCAAGAGATAAGCATATCATCCCAGCCCTAATATCACATTGTACATAAAATTAGATATGAGAAGGCAGACACAAACAAGCCCTGAACAAAATACAGTAATAATCAGTAATCTGCTTTCAACATCAAACCAGTAGAGATTTTCATGCAGGTCAACGATATTTGATCTTAAATGACAGTGAAGAACCATGTGAGCTGCATGCTCTGTAGTGGAACAATGAATGAATGAATGTACCAATCATTTGCTGCTGGTAAATTAGATAAGATATTACATGCAAACACACACATGCTTCATTTATGTCAACACCTACAAGGCTCTACACACAATAGAAACACGCTTTGCAGCCCTGCAGTTCAATCTGCATTCACTGTGTGTGCATAATAAATAAAAATAATCAAGGTTACAGAAACAGCATCTCTCTTTCACAGTCCAGCTATGTAAAATAACTCATACTGCATCCTACTATTGCTTGGTCTTCCTCCACTACAAATCCATCATACCCTGTAGCGACCAATATTCTACCTAATATGAGCCTTGACATGGTCCGAGTCAGTTCTTCAAATTAAAAGTAACAATTCTAAACTCTACTTTTGTGAGTAATGTTGAGAAGGAAATGACAGATTGAATGTGCATGTTTAGTAGTCAAATGACCAAGGTCGTCATTTAGTGCATTAGAGTTATAGTGCACATAACTATAAAAAAAAACTTTTGAAAAGAGAAATCATGTGTGACTTTCAGTATAAGACTACATATCTATTCATAGTGAATGCAGGGAGGAAGAAGAAAACTGGAAAGATTTGGCTTTTATGCTGGAGGCTGGAGATAAGGTAATCTCATTCATAGCTTGATTTTTGTGCGGAACAGAACGGTGCAGATACAAATAGCCTGCGGTCAGAAACGTACAGAGAGCAGCCAGGAGATAAATAGGAATTTTGCAGTTGGGGGATCTATTCTTGATTTTATATTGAGCTCTACTGGACTGATCTATTCTGTCTGGCACAGTTACAGGTACTGAAACCCGACTACAGGTGCCAGAGCTCAGTAACAACTGTCCTTAATGCTGATATAACTCCATTAAGTGACTGGTGTCAGCGTATAGTAAGATGGTTTATTATTCCAATTAGACCTATAAGGGGTTGTCAGTGAGGAGTATGGATTAGTTAGTCTCCAGCGGGAGACATTCACTGTTGCACAGTCTGACTGCAGATTCATTGCAGCCTTGTCCCATAGCACAGTACGGTCATTCAGATTAGCTTCAAATCCTGAAATGATCCGAATCTCTGCCTTGACGTTTGAAGAAAATAATGGAAGAGTTGAAGCTATGTAATATATATATATATATATTACAAACCCATCATAGGATAACACAATTTTCGTTGTGATGTTTGTACAGTTTTACAGTTTGTGCATCATGAGCCAGGTTTCCATCCAAATGTAACAGAATTTTTTGAAAACAGGCAAAAGAAAACAAATCAATGTGTGTTTCTATCCTTTACTGTGTGAATATTAGGAGTTGGTTCATCTAACTATAAAGTAAGGAATCTCTAAGAACCACTCTAGAGAACCGCTCCTCCGATCTACTTCATACTTGGCGGGTGTATAGCTCAGAATCCAACGGAGTGCAGGGTCAAATGTGGTGCAATTTGGCCGATTGGTGGCGCTATAACAATTAGCTTTACATTTTGGCCTGTAACATCTGAACCGTAAGTCTATAGTATTTTTTCCCAGGACTTTTGCGGGTCCAGACAAGTCCATCCAAGCCATGGCCATTTGCATCTAGACTGAATTTCTGCCATTTAGAATTTTGTCCAAATCAGATTTTTTTTGCTACTCCTACACATTTTGAGAAGTGCTTACCAAATGTGGTACAGCACACCTCTAGACAGTTGCATACAGTTTTGCTATTGCTGGCCCTCAAAGTTAGCTCAAATGCTGTGGGTAGGGCTTATATTACAAAGAAATGTCATATTTCCTGAATGCTTTGTGCTATAGTGACCATATTTGGTGAACATGTGTAGATAGCCTGAGTGACCATGGCAAATTTAGTGCCATTTGGTCATTAGGTGGCACTGTAGCAACATCATCTAACTATAAAAGAAGGAATCTTTGTCAGTCTGACTTTGTATATATGTATATACGTACTGTATGTATGATTGCCCTTCACTTGTCTTGAGAACCATTCATCCAATCAACTTCACATTTGGCGGGTGCAAGCAGTCTTCTGGGGGCCAAGCAATCGGTCCGTTCTGGACAGGCACCGCACTAGTTGAGATAAACAGCTGGTGGTGCTAATTCTCCAGTTGGGTGCCATTAAACTAATGCAGAAGAAGAGGGTGCAACAAGATGACGTAATTCAAGTGCCAGTCACACCTCAACTGATGGAAAACAATGTAGAAAAGATATTGGAAATATCTTTATAATGTTTGTTTCAAATATTCATTTGAGCGAAGTTACAGATTCCTCATTGTTACACATATCTGATATCATATATATCTGATGGTTTCATCTGGTGCCATTTTTAGTCTTTTCCACAAAACAGGTGGATGGAAACATATTATGGTGTCAAACATTTTTAATCAAATGAGCACATTTCTAGCCACACTCAGATTTGACTGACCTATGAACACATCCAAAAGCAGCTGCCATCTTTGTGTAAAATGAGACATGAGACTAGACATTGTCAGGTTGTTACTGTATATCCTGACATAGCTGAAATGTTGTCTTTCCTGACCTTGAAGTTACATTACGGCTATGTGATGCACTTTCCTGAACATAAAGTGAAATGAAAAGTGAGAGTGCCTGCCTGCTTCTCCTTCATCCACATTGCCATTCTTTTTTTCCCCTCAGATACCATAACAGCCACCCTGAATGTTGTGTGAAAGCAACAATAGGCACACCCCAAAATAGTACCACAGTATCAACACTGAGGTATCAAAGATGTTGTGTGATATTTGATTCTGTCTTTGTCATCCAGCTCTCCTCCCTGAAATGAATGATTCAGACCTGCCCTTCATATTCCATACAACATGTATGATGGTGTATTCAGTCCAACTCATTAAATGGATATGGTTTCATCATGTAGTGCAATAATTCTCAGGTTAGAACAAGAGTATAGGTGTTGCACCATTTGATGCAACAGACCTGACTTCTTTCAAAAGATTGAGTGCTGAAGGCGAGCGCTTATTCACAGTCCAAAATTGCTTTGTTATGGTTATAGAAAGATCAATGGTGATGGTTAAAATAAACCAACTTTCAGGATTGGTAGGAAATGAACAGCTATATCCAAGTCACACAGTTTCCAAACGTCTACCCTGACCACGTCCCTATGAAGTTTTGTAGCCATAGCAACATCATGCTAGCACCTTTGAACCTGACTGACAAGAGTCACCATTCACACAGCCACTGGTTGTGGCCCATCGGGTATTGTTACCAGCCGCGACAGCATGTGGCTGGTATTGTTTTCACATTGTGAGTCTGTTTGTGTCTCATCGTGACAAAATATTGTCCCGGAGACACGTACCGTTCTGTAGCAGGAACTACTGCAGTACTTTTTGAGTATTTATTTCATTTATGATTTGGCGTCATGGCTGGTATGATCCCAGCGCAAGATGGTCTCCATTACTTACTTATTTACTTGCTTACTATTATTACTTACTTTATTATCAGCTACCATTGAATGAGCAAACTTGTTTTATGTATTAAGGCACACCTGTGGGGCTCTGTCATTGGTACCACTTGTTGTTGTTGTTGTTGTTGTTGTTGTTGTTGTTGTTGTTGTTGAGGATCTGGGGGAAATGGGGGCGAGGGGGGGGCGATTCAGGTGGTCTGCAGGTTGGACTCAGACTGGGCAGACGTGCTGTGGCCAGCAAGGACTTCAACACTTAAGGAGTGCTGAAGTTGTCTCTGGTAATGATTATAGTCATTACCAGGGACTTAGGCAGCATCTGTTACGACATGCAGCTTTGATGACATGGTGTTTATGTATTATAATCAGTCTGCCCACGCACGTAGACACACAACACGCTGCCGACTGTAATACTGTGGTGTAGTTACCAATTTTAGTGGACAAAGTTTTTAAAACCTATATCTGAGTAAATGTAGCTGCCTTGCATTGTGTTTATTCACTTTATTTTCGCTTTATTAGACTGTCAGGACATGAAAGCTCTCCACTGGAAACTCTCCTGGCTGCTGCTACAGTGAAAGGGGCTGAGCAAAAACACTACACCGGGGAGGAAGGACCTCCGTTTTCCATTCCATCAGTACTTCACTCCAACCTTTACATCAAATACACAGACCTATGCAGCTATGATCTGGGTCTGGTACAAACAATGTAAGTAAACAGGCTTGAACCATGTAAGCCTGCCCTTGGTGCTGCCTATGTATGGTAGGCTAACATTTACCAAGATCAAGGTGGGGGACAGCTCTGAACCTCCAGAACCATTGTAGGTGTACATTGCTATCTACACCCTGGCCTGGCTTACAGCAGCAATACAATTTCAGCAGCAGGTAGTAACCACAAGGTCTACACAGAGATGACTTGACCATTTCAAATTGTGGGTGAAAGGGGAAAAACAAAAAAAGCACACAGATTTTCTCAATATTGCAATTGTTGAAAGGTACTGTATCGTACTTTTGAAGGTTAACAGTAGGGCTACAAAAATGTGCAAGAAAGGCACAGGAATTCATGAAGAGGCAGCCTTAACTCCTAAATGTGAATCTTTAAAGGAGCTCTATACAGAATTCAGAGCTTATCTGTGATTGAGGGATTGCCTCCAAACGGCTCTCAACATGGCGATGGCACAGCCGGTGGCTAGCAGCTAACGGTGCTAACAGGGTGAACAGTGCAAACAATGGCAACAGTTCTGACAGACCTAACAGTGTTTACCTGAGGGGGAACTGGAGCGCTTCCAACCGCCATCATATGAGCGCAATGCAGAGCGGCGGCGTTTAGCTGGCCAATGGGACACACAGACAGGGACTCACATGCACTAACATGCACACGTGACCAGCTCGGCTATGCAAAGAAATTACAGAGAAGCTCGGATTACAACACACACAGAGGGAGAGCGACTTCATTCTCTGCTCAGGTAGACATTACTCCTCTATATCCAAATAGTCGTTTGCTGCTATATTAATATTCTCAATGTCTTATAGAGAGCATTTGAGTAGCTTCAAAATATCAATCAACAGCTGCATACCAACGGCACAAAACAATCTGTAAACTATTTGTCCAGCAAAGTCTGACTTCCCATATTGCTCTGTGCTCACATCAATGAGAATGCAACCTAACAAAGCATAGAATAACTGAACCAAGCCCAAATTTCAGTACCTCCATATAAAGGAAAAAGTATTGGACTTTTCTAATTTGGGGGATTCTGTGAAGTGTGAACTCCAAGAAATGAATTCCTGGAGACGCAGACAAAACAATCCACTTGAATCCATGTCCTCACTGTCCTTTTCTCCCCTGTTTTTAGTTCTACTTTGTTTGAATATGTTCAAAGTTGCATTGAGTTGTAAAAAAAAAAAAAAAAGGAGTAGGGACGGTGGTGTGGGAGGGAGGGAGGAGGAGGGGTACATCCATCCACCACATTGCCAGTATGAAGTAGCCAACAGGGGAGAGGCTATTGATTGTGTCACCTTTCCACAGGCTGGAGGCTGTGAGGGCTCTTTGTGGGTCCGGCTCTCAGTGGAGGACTCCGGCACTTGTACATGAAAAGATTCAGTGTATAAAGCAGCTGGGGCTGAAGGGGAAAGCTGCACGGTGCTACAAACTCCTCTTTTATGTCCTGCTGTCTCTCTCTCTCTCTCTTTCTCTCTCTCTCTGCATGTCTATACTCTCTCCGTCACTCCTCCTCCTTTTTACTCATTCTCCTCTGTTCCCTCTACTCGCCTTCTCAGCCTTCGAAGGTTTTTATTAGGCCAGGTCAACAATATCTTATCCTTTTTTAATTCATTCATTTAGCAATTCTTCTGAGAAATGATGTGTCCACTCATGGTGTGTAACAGAACAGATACCTGTGTGTTTTTGGCAATAATGCAGAAGGTTGCTGTCTCTATTTTTTTTCTGGTAAGTGTTCAGACATGAAGGCGGTGGTTGGCGCTGGTTTCTGTGGCAACAACGGTGTAACCGTTACTGGCCAGATGGCTTCAATGGAGCAGTTTTACTGTGAACAGCGGTGCTTAAGCGGTGCACTCTCACTTTAATTTGCTTTAGGAATGGACCTGTATCAAAAAAAGAATTCCTTTTGTCTATTTCCCTGTTATGCCGTTGTCAGAGAGGCTAATTAGCTCACTCGTAAATGTTTTACAGAAACCAGGCAGGTGCTTTTAGAAAAAGAGGAGAAGCCTGTGAGGCCATGTTTATCCCACTGAGGCTGGAGTCATCTGTATTAAAGGCCAGCAATCAGTCAGCAATTACAGTGTAACCTCAGCTAATGGTTCTGAAGAGTCCACTCAAACTCTGTTTATACTTTACACACACTCAGTCAGGTGCTGTGATGTGTGGGTCAAGTTCAGTTTTAATAGAGAAAAATAAAAATACCAAAGCAATCAATCACACACTGGGGGGTAAACAACTCAAAACTGGTTATCACAAATGTTATTTTGGACTAAAATGGTGAAATTACAATTTATTTGGGGAAAAGATTACATTAATGGCAAAATATGCTACAATGCAAGGGGTTATTAAAAGTTTGTGTTTTGCATGTCTTGATGAACTAAATAAATAATTTTGATAGAAATTATAACTCCTCAAACATCACTGATCTGCCAGTGGACCAGTCCATACTAATCATGCTGTGCACCAGAGATTGTTCTAACGCAGAGAACTTCTTAAGTTCTAGTGAAGTTTTCAAAGATACCAAATATGTAGGGCTGAATTTTAGGAAAATGTATCTCAAATGATACATGATGAAAAAAAAACTAGGGCTATCAAAGTTAACACGATAATAACGTGTTAAAGCTGCAGTAGGCAGTATATTTTTGGCATCATTGTGCAAAAATCCCATAACAACCTTTCAGCATATTGTAATTCAAGTGTTCGGAGAGATAACTAAACTTCTGCTCCTCCTCATGGCTCTGTTTTCAGACTTTAGAACATCTAGCCGTGATGGGAGACTTTGACCAATCACAGGTCATTTCAGAGAGAGAGAGCGTTTCTATTGGCTGTGCTCCGGTCATGTGACCGGAACTGGCGTTCCTTTACCAGATTTAACAATGGCGGCGGCGTCACAAACTTTCTAATTTTACAGCTAAGCCGTACACTACAAGATGATTCTGAGAACATCTGAGGAGAGAAATAGACATTAATGTAACAGAATATTGATTCATATTTGATCAGCGCTGCCTAGTTTGACCGTTTGGTCGGAGTTTGTGAGTGATTTACAGCCGGCTCTCATAGACAGCAGATGGACAGCAGACCTCAGATCAGCTCTTACTGTTCGTTTTTCTCCGGTCTGTGAAATCCTGCAGATGCCATTAGGAGCACCGGAGGACACAGAGGAACATGATTTTTTCAGGTTACCTGTTTCATGTACTGCTGTCACGATATAGCGAGTTATAGAAATGACTTTTTTTTAATCATATTTGCTCCAATCTCGCCTACTTCAGCTTAAACGTAAATTTGTTTTAATGCCACAAATGTCTTTAACGCATTAACACCATTTTTAGGTTGTAGCTGGCTCAGTTATACAGCTAAAGTGAAGATACTGAAATCATATAAAACTAAAGAACGTAAGGAATCCACTGGTACCAACCATGTCATACTAGCTTGGCAGGAATGAGGCTGAATAACACTCCAAACTTACCCTACGTTCTGGTGAGGAAAAACTGGCTTGGTCATTTTCAACGGGGTCCCTTGACCTCTGACCTCCAGATCAGTGAATGTAAACGGGTTCTATGGGTACCCACGAGTCTCCCCTTTACAGACATGCCCACTTTATGATCATCACATGCAGTTTGGGGCAAGTCATAGTCAAGTCAGCACACTGACACACTGACAGCTGTTGTTCATTGATTTCCAAAAATAAATATATACATACATTTGCATAAAGCAGCATATTTGCCCACTCCCATGTTGATAAGAGGATTAGCTACTTGACAAATCTCCCTTTAGGGTACATACTTATATCATAAATATAAATATATTGAATATTTTAATCAATTGACAGCCTTAAAAAAAAATCTCATATTTCCATTTGATGGAATACTGCCTCCAGAGAACACATTCAGTCTTGTATATTTCACTCAGTAAATGTTAAATAAACATCATATCACTTCCATGAAAAGGTTGGAACAAGCTGAAACACAACATATACTGTATATGTGTCAGTCAATGTAGAATAAGATGAGTTTTTCAAAATGTTGTGGTGAAAAAACATGTTTAGAAATCAAACATTCTTTCTCTATCCATCAGTCATATGAACTCAAAAAGCACAAACCAAAGAAACAGTGTATAAACGGCAGAGCAAAAGATGAACTGGCTGCTTGTTAATGAAGGAGATACATGTTAATCCTGGATTGTCTTTATTTGAATTCTGATGAACAAATTGGAAATACTGAAATAACATCACACACACACACACACACACACACACACACACACACACACACACACACACACGATCAAGGCCAGCTGTAATGTTTACTCCAAGCATTGCTGTTAGTTCAATTACTAATTATCTCACGAGCTGCTGTAGCTGTACAGTATTTACACCTCTTCCTTGTACCTCAGCTAACTCCGTCTCTGAATCAGACAATGTCTCAGCAGAGGACTCTCACTCCTACTCTGCTGATAAGGATTATATTTATCACAGCAACGGATAGCTCATTAATTTCTCCTGAAAGACCATCTGGGGACAACATCAGACTGCGGTGCTACTTGAACAAGGCCAACACGCCATAAAATTCCTAATCAAGTCAGTGTACACACTCGACACAAAAAGCAAACTGTGCTCGGGCTTCTCTCCCCGTTCGAGCGACGCTGTGAACTCACAAAGCCACTTAAAGTCACAGAGGAAAAGGTCAAGCTGATTGAAGGGGAAACGACCTGGCTCAATGGTACGTGGCTGCAGTAACGAGAGCATTGGGCTGCCTTCTGAGCATGCTGAATTGCATTAGCCACCTTGTCAGCTGGGAGACACAGTCCGTCCACCCACTGACCTGTTGTGTGAGATGTAATTATCTGCTGCAGTTCTTCTGCTGCGTTACAGGTAATTGATGCTTATTTCCTCAGGAAGGGTTGAAATCTGTATTGATTGTCAACTTAAGTAGGCCAAGTTTATCACCTGGCTCTCTTCCTCCTCCCCGAGGAATCAATACAAATTTCACCCAACAACCTGCTTCACCCATCTTCACCATCCTAAGAACTGAAGGTCCCACTCATGCTTATCTACTCTCTAATTCACAATGCCTTCATAGCATAGTGCCGCACCACAAAGCTCTGCTTTAGCCTCTTAACTCCCTGCTCATGAAATCTAATTACAGCCTCACTCACTAATCTGGAATTAATTCACTTTAGATGAAGGTGATTGATAACGGCCCGTGGAAAAGTCACCTAGGTCGCCCGTCAACAGTCTGGCTTCACAGTGAATAAAGCGGTTGAACTTGACTGATTAGAGCTATTCCAGAGGACAGGGGATCCATGGGAAATGACAGCTGTAAACAATAAATATATTTATATCTTAGCTATGTTAAAAAAAAGTTTTGACAATTACACACTCGTTCACTTTCTCGCTGGGAGAAAGCGAACGAGTACATACTGTACATGAAATTTGACCTCTGCATTCAACCCATCCTAACGCCCGGGACACACAGGGAACGTCAGGAGCGCGTGGCG
>CAKALG010039428.1:0-12055 GCA_916700815.1 Helicolenus hilgendorfi
GTTGCCTGACACGCACGCGGCAAGACGTGGCACGTTCCAACTTGTCAAGCGCTGGAATTGGTTGTCGCCATGTCTCCGAGATGACTCTGGGATCGTTTCATTAAGTCCAGAGGAAATGTCATTTGTCAGCTAAATGTGTAATGGTTTTAAAAGCTGAAATGTGCATGAGCGGGTAAGATGAAAGTGACCTAAAATGGGTTGATGTGAGGAGAGAAAGGCTTCTGAGGTTTTCTTTATGTGAGCATAGAAACTAGGGTTATACATGCTGCTGAAATTAGTAATGGAGTTCTCCATCAACAATTTTGATAATTTATTAATTGTTTTAGAAATTTATCAAGCAGAAAATGCCAAATATATGCTGATTTTTAGAACTGCAACGAATTATTATTTTCATTGTAAATTAATCTGTCGATTATTTTCTAGATTAATCTATTAGTTGTTTGGTCTATAAAATGGTGAAAAATGTCGATCAGTGTTTCCCAAAGGCCAAGACAACGTCCTCAAATGTCTTGTTTCGTCCACAACTAAAATATATTCAGTTTACTGTCATAGAGAAGTAAAGAAACCAGAACATATTCACATTTAAGAAGCTGGAATCAGAGAAATTTTACTTTTTTTTTCTTTAAAAAATGACTCAAACGGACTAATCGATTATCAAAATAGTTGTGAAGATGGGCTGCTTTTCTCTATTTTTTGATTAATTGAATAGCTTTTGCTGCTTTTTCTTGTCTGTATGTTATAGTAAATTGAATATTTATGGGTATTGGACTGGTGGTCCAACAAAACAAGACATATGATGATAACGTCACCATTGGTTCTGAGAAGTTGTGATGGACATTTTCCACCTACTTCTAATGTTTTTATAGTCCAAATGATTAATTAATGAATTTAAATTATAATCAGAAGTTTATTGTTAAAAAATAATGGTTAGTTGCAGCCCTTTTGTACACACATGATACCATTTAAAGGAGCTTGTGTCGCTGTCTTTTTATATAAATATGTATATACTCTGTTTAACGCTATGTATCCACATGTGTTGGTGACCCCTCCCCCCACCCTCCCTTGAGTCAGTCACACTGTTGTTGGTCGGTAGGGAAGCGAGAGTGAAGAACACTGAATGTCATTGATTGCCGGGAGTGTGATTGTGCCTCAGTGTGTGTGTATGTTTGTAAGTTCACTCCAGCAGAAGATAAATGACAGCCTTACTCAGGTCAAACACAGAAAGCGGGGGGTGGGAAGCACATGTTTGCATGTGCACACACACTTGTGATTTAGCACACCCCTGTGATCGATGAAAACGTTCACCTCTGAGGTTACGCTGTGAGTTTTGCACGTTTGACAGTTTTTTTGCTGAATGACATGTAGGCTAAATGTGTCAGTCTGGAGTTATCTTAGTGTGAACAGACTCGACGAGCACTCCCCGTCCTACAGATGAGATGAATTCATGCTGAGGCTGGCCTTAGGGCATGTTCAGCATGCTGTAATAATACAGAAATCTCATCTAACGCTACATTATTATAGGGAGCTGCAGGCCTGGCTATCTGAAATACTGTGGAAATCCCATGCTAAATATTTAATATGAGATGTAATGTTGTGTCTGCGTGAGTTAGTCTGAACCAGCAGTTTTCAAAGTCGGTCCTGTTATGACAGTATTCTTTGTCTTCTATTTGGAGTATAATCATCAAGTTTTGTAACCGTAGTTTTTATCATTTTGGGGGCTTTGAGGGATGTAAACAGGAAGTATAATGTTGCCATGCAGTCAGTTAGTTAGCTCTGAGATCCTTTTTTGCCTGTATTTTTTACATTTGGGCAAATTGGCACCATTAAAAGTATGCTGAATTGGCTATAAGCAGTTCCTGTTTGCAATATACCTACGAATGTACAGACAGCTATCACTGGATTATTCTGATACTGAAAAAACACTTAAAAACATGACGATTCTCAGGCAAGCTCTGTGGTTGTAAGAAGCATCTTTTTTATGATTTTTAAGCAGATCTATTAATGTTTATTTGGAGATAACAATAGTGTAAGACACTCTGAATCTAAAAATATTCATATCATGTGTGTTCAGATCACATCTCTTCCTCTGCGTCCCCCCGTCAACTCTCCTAGGCCCCGGTGGGGAGGCGTGACTCACAGTTTGAAAACCTTTGCTCTGAATTATCTGCACTTATTAGTCCTTAGATGTTTGGTCGAAGATATAGTCCTCCTGTATCCTGCGTTTGCTATGAAACTTTTGAAAACACAATATGTTTTTCCATCATTGCACAGGAGATTAAGAAAATTCCTGCACACAGGGGACTCTCTAGTCTATTGCACTCACTAATGTGTTTTGTGTTTTGTGTATGTGTGTGTGTAGGTGTAACTCTTTCATGGGGAACTCGGCAGTGCAGAAGAAGCCTCAGTCCAAGCCAAAGAAGCCCCACCTGTCAGGACACAAAGGAGGCAGCAGCTCCAGAGAGCCGCAGCCTAAAAGACTGGAGGAAGTTTACAATGCACTCAAACAAGGCCTGGAGTGAGTAACCCACTGACATACACTGATACTGCACTGCATACACACACTCCAGTCAAGCAATGGAAATATCTTTCTCTTCAGTACATAAACTAATCAAATGTTCCAGAGTAATCATTTCTTTATAAGTTAGTAAGACATCTGTGAGTAAATGTCCATAATCTGTTTCTTTAATGTGTTCATTTACAGCCTGTTTGATCCATTTTTGTCTGCTGTATATATTTACATAACTGCAAATATGTTTATATACCAGTGTATTTATATTGCTGTCATAATATGTATACATTCATTTCTGCCACAGAGATTGATAAAGTTTTAATCTTTTGAATTTGTATCAACCTCTCAAGTGTTTTTCCCTTCTTGTCCCGTAGTGAGTATCTTGAAGTTCATCAAACAGAGCTGGACAAACTCATGTCTCTGATGAAGGACATGAAGAGGAACTCTCGCCTGGTGAGAAGCTACCATATATTAATTTACATACAAGCAACACATCACATCTTAGTCACATCTTAAAGGAATAGTTTGACATTTTTGGGAAATACACTTATTTGCTTTCTTGTCTGGAGTTAGATGAGAGGATCAATACGACTCTCATGTCTGTGCTTAAAAGGATGCAGTTAGCTTAGCATAAAGACAGGAAACAGTGAAACAGCTAACCTGGCTCTGTCCAAAGGTAACAAAATCTGCCTACAAGCACCTTTTAATCAAACCAAGTAACAAGTATTATCTTTGTTTAAATCATACAATCGTTTAAGTGTAAAAATTAAACTTTAGATGGTAGCTGGTAGGCAGATTTTTGTATGCCTCAGTGCCAGTGACAGCGGAAGGTTTTATGTTTTTGGGTCGTCCGTCCGTCCGTACCATTCTTGTGAACGCGATATCTCAGGAACGCCTGCAAGGTATTTCTTAAATTTTGGCACAAATGTCCTCTTGGACTGAAGGATGAACTGATTTAGATTTACGAGGTCAAACGTCAGGGTCACTGTGACCTCACAAAACACGTTTTTGTCCGTAACTCAAGAATTCCTATGCTAATTATGACAAATTCACTAATGTCTAATAGGATAAAATGATGAAGTGATGACATTTTGGACAAACATGGATGTAAACTGCAACTTGCATAGTCGGCGGAGGCAGACAATTTTAACAGAGCCAAGTATTTTCCCCCTGTTTGCAGGGATGCTATGCTAATTGCTAAGCTAATCATCTGCTGACTGAGTTAAATATTTACTTATGCATGAGAGTGCATTTTAGTGTCCGCAAGAAAGCAAATAGGTATGCTTCCCAAAATTTCAAAATATTCCTTTAAAGGCCAAAATCACAGTTTTTTTCCATCATGGTATTTATACCCACTGTTACTTATATCTCACAAAAAGCAGCAAGAACGAAGGTTTTGGCAGCTAGGATCATCTCAGATCTCAGCTCTATTTTATTTTTCATTTTAATGATGCATCACATGCAATAATATATTAACTTTAGTATCACAGATTCACGTCACACACACACATATTGTACACATACAGAGTCAAGGCTGCCACTGGAAAGGCTGTTTAATGGGATATTTTTTTATACTATAGCCTACTTTGCATTTCTTAAGCAGCCTCAGCTGTGCCGTCCTTCTGTACTAACTGTGATTGTGTGTGTGTTTTTTGTGTCTCTCTGTGTGTATTTTTTCTCTCCAGGGAGTGCTGTATGATCTTGACAAGGTGAGTTGATGGAGGGGAGGGTCTGCTGTAACAACCGCTCCAAGTTTGGCGTGTGCTGGGGGGCGCAATCTTTGATGTAAAAAAAAAAATTGAGACGAAGGAAGAAGAAAAAACTGCTTAAGGCAGAAGAAAGGAGGGAGGGAGGACAGAGTGGAAGTGAAGGGATTGAGGAATAATGCAAGAAAAAGGATGAAAGAGAGAGAAAGTGTGTGATGGGACAGGAGAGACAGCCTTGAGAGGGATTAACTGTGAGATATTTGCATATAAAACCAATAGATCCCATTTAGTTAAACATTTTGCCAACTTGTGACATCCATTTAATGATCATTAATGATCATTAAATCATTGTTTTGACAGGCTTGCAAAGTGTGCCTCATTATATCCTGTAGTATGGACATACAAATCATTATGTTTACACATCTAAACCAGATGTAGGCACTAGTAAACTCTTGTGCTGTGTCTGTCTTTCTGCAGCAAATCAAAACCATTGAGCGGTACATGAGACGTCTGGAGTTTCACATGAGCAAGGTAAGAACTGATGTGATGGATTGATATCAACCAGTGCTTTAAACATATCCATCACAAGTTGTTGTGATTGTCTTCCTAGTCTTTAGTCTGATTTGTTTTCTGCATTCAAGTGCTATACTCGGAAAGCATCCATCAAGGGCATCCATCTAAATACCTCTTTTCACTTAAAGCCTCTCCACACAACACCCACACAGTCACTCAGAAACCACAATACTGGCGCATATTTCCGCCTCTCGTGTTTATTTGCTTTCTTGCCGACAGTTTGATATCTGTCCGTTATGTATGAAGCTAAAGCCAGCAGCTGGTTAGCTTAGCTAAGCATGACTTAGCAAGATTGGAGAAAATTTTACATAGTGGCCAAACGGCAGTACTACAACTTCCGTGTCTGTCACGTGATGCTATTGGCCCCAAAAAAGACTTTTCCCCATAGAGTTACATTGGGAATGAGACGTCTGTAAATCAGCAGATAATTTTTTTTTTTAGGTAAATCAACTTCCCGGTACAAACACTTGAATAGTCCTTATTTAAATCATTAGGTCCTAAAAGTTGTAAAATGAACTAATAGCAGAATCCAGAGTGTTTTCCCTTCCTCCGTTCATGTAAATTAGCTGGCCAAAGGCAAAGTTTGGGAGGCGGGGTTAAAGGAAACACTACTGCGCCTGCTTTATGGGCCCAATGGATGCGGAAGATCGCCGAATGATCCGAGTACTTTATCACTCAGCAGTCGAGCCATTTTGGCTTCATGCGCCACTAAGCAGCTCTCATAGGAATGGACGGGAGCTCGCCTACAATGCTGTATCCAGCTCTCTTTATACATCCATGGGGAGATGGATATCCCGGCTCTGTCCTAAGGCACCTCTTAAACTCACTAATTAAAATGTTATATCTTGTTTATTTAATCTGTACAAAGACTTAAGTGTAAAAACAACTATATCTTGGCTGTGCATTGATAGAGCTGCCTGCCAGCAATTAGCTTTAACTCTGGAAACAAGGGGAAGAACAAGCTGTGGCTCTGTGCAAAGGTAAAAAGAAATCCACCCTACCAGTACTTCCAAAGCTTTGTTTTTTTGTACAACCTAATGAGATGTAACATATTAATCATCTAACTCCCAGCAAGAAACCAAAATAAGCCCATTTCTCAACATCTTGAAGTATCTATTCAACGTATGAACTGATCATTTGCGTGTTGAGTTTTTACTCCACGCTCTACTGACTTTGTCTAGTTGGCTTCAGGAAGGATTTTTGCAGTCAGGTTAAGGTGGTATTGTTGCTCTTCTCTGGTTCATGTGTTGATGTATTAGGGAAGTTTCCAGCTGTTTTAATGGTTGAAGCAACAGGTTGCCAGGTAGGGAAACCTTTTTCCCTGCTGTATCCTCCTTTGTAGTCTCCTCCGTGGTCGCCAGTTGGGGGCATTAATCCCCTGCAAGGTTGCGCAGCTCTGTGACTTTTCTTCCACCTCCCCTTATTGTAGTCCTGTAATAGCCTCCCTCGCTGTGCGTCACATCAGACGTGACAGCAGGCAATCAGAATACACACACCCAAACAACAGCGCCGCTCCGAAAGTTACCATGGTTACCCGAAGACGGAGCCTTTTGAAGTCCTGAGGAGCACAGAGTAGCCAGCTATTGGGTGACCTTAACCCTTTATGTTCACATACGTCCTGACAGACTATAACAAAAACTCACCTTCAAGATGTCCAACAACAAGACCAGTACGACAGAACACAAAGAGACAGTCCTTGGACAGATTTGTGGAAGTGTTTCTGAAGGGTTGAAGACAACAGTGAATCTGGGTCAGGGCAGTTAGTAGGCTGTAGTGATTGTCAGGGTGCTTTAAGGAAGAATAATGAGAGAAGGGAGATGGAGGGAACATAGAAAAAAAAAGTCTGATGAGAGTCATTTGAAAATAGGTGATGTTGTCTTAGAAACTCAGGAAATATATCTGCAGGCGTGCTCCACTTTGACCTTGATAACAAAGAGAAAACACAAGCAGATTCGATGCTTGTTCTGTCTTGTGAGGTTGTCACAGGATGCAGTTAAAACAAGCACACACTCAAAGCCTTTCTACTCGGCATCCAATATTACTCTGAAGCTCCTCTGTTCTTTCACGCTCTGTGCAAAAATAGATTTGAATACACTAGTAAATATTTGAAGGAGTGACTGATTTATCTTTTCAGGCAAATAAAAAGCCTTAAAAGTCAAAGCATAACTAAAAAGTAAGCTAAATCTAGCTCTCCCTGTGCTCTTTCGTTCTAAATGTGTACCAGCGCTCCTTCGCCAAACCCTTGTCTTTTCGTCGACTGTCTGACTTTGTGCAGGTTATAGGCTGGAAATTGAAATAGTTTAAATTGTATTTATTTTCACCAATTCTTTGTCATTACTTGAACTTATTAGTTTCTAGTCTTTTAGCAGAAGTATGATGCTCTGAAAATGTTGGATGCAACTTCTTAACGTCAACCTGAAATGTCCTTGTACAACATCAGTTTCAGAGGGCTGTCAAAGTTATTGCGATAATAACACATTTACGCAAATTTGTTTCAACGCCACAAATTTATTTAAAGCATTAACACAACTTTTGATTTTTAGGTTGTAGCACGCTCATTGGTACCAACCATGCCATACTATCTTGTCGGGAAGGAGGTTAAATAATGCTTCAAACTTACGCTAAATTTTGGCGAGGATAAATGTCATGTCCATTTTCCTTGACCTCTGACCTCAAGATATGTGAATGTAAATGGGTTCTATGGGTACCCACGAGTCTCCCCTTTACAGACATGCCCACTATATGATAATCACATGCAGTTTGGGGCAAGTCATAGTCAAGTCAGCACACTGACACACTGACAGCTGTTGTTGCCTGTTGGGCTTCAGTTTGCCATGTTATGATTTGAGCATATTTTTACCATGTTTTACATGTTTAACCATGTTATACTTGCTTGTCGGGAAGGAGGTTAAATAACGCCTCAAACTTGCGCAAAAGTTTGGCAGGAAAAACTGGCATTTTCAAAGGGGTCCCTTGACCCATAATGCAGCATATTTGTTCATTCCCATGTGGATAAGAGTATTAAATACTTAACAAATCTCCCTTTAAGGTACATTTTGAACAGATGTGCGATTAATTTGCAATTAATCACGATTAAATATTTTAATAGATTGACAGCCCTAGTAAAAAAAAAATTCAATAAAGTCTTCTCAATTAGACTTACAATATTAATTTGAAGTGAATTTTAATTAAAGTATAAAGTTAAGTAGGGAAGAGGAAATGCATGCTGGATTCATTAATAAAACTTATGCCAATGCCAAGTCAGCTAGCAGCCCTTGATGCCCTGTTTGCTTTGTAGACACACACACACACACACACACACACACACACACACACACACACACACACACACACACACACACACACACACACACACACACACACACACACAGGACAGTTAATTTTCCAAACCTCAGCATCAGCAGATAGCTATTGAGTGCGATCAATTGCTGAATGTCCAGCTAAGAGAATCGGCCAACAACAAAAGCATCGTGGTCAGGAAATTAAAAAACACACACACGCACAAAGAGTTGGCCTCATCCATACTGTATATAAAGAGTGGCTCTAGTTGTGAACTGATGTTGTGTTCCAACAGTAGGTTAAGAATTAGCCTTTGACAGAGCTGTAATACTGTATTACTCCATTCAAAATAATAAGCTTGTGCCAACCTCATGTGAACAATGATTTGTGAGACTCAAAGTCTGAACTAATTTAAAATATATATTACGCCTAGCAAAGTGGAATCTTATACTTACACTTAAATTGAAGTGATATTGATGTTACAGAGCTGTCCGTCAACGTATGTTACAAACGTTGTCGTCACTACCGCATTGAATTGTGGGATATCTATGCCGGCATAGTGTCCAGTGTTTGTGTACTGTAATATTTCACTGGAAACAGTAAGCAATTCACATACTATTGGTTTCATACAAAGGTTTCGAACATACTAAAAAGCATGTTAGTAGGTTAGTATGACATTTTTGGATGCTAGCTGTGTGTTTATTCAGTTATCAATGATCAATCAGTTCCTTTCAGAAAGATAAGTGTACTGTATATCTATTATCCAGTTATATAATATGATATAATGTGTTTTGTTAAGCTAGACTGCTTATTGCAGATACTGTATTTCGTAACAGGAGAGACTTCAGAGACCAGGTCCAACGCACACTGGAGCACACGCATTTAAGACAGTCAATTTTATTAGACTAACGTTTCAACGCCAAGTGTGTCTTCATCAGTCAAACAGATCCAAGACTTCCATTCTCTTAAATAACCTCCTCTAGTTGGAAACTGATTCAGCAAAGGCTGGAAAAATGGGGAGGGAACCATAAGCTGCATGCAGATATATCGTATCAGTGTATTTGTCGGACGATGTCGAGCATTATGAAGCTTTCAGTATGCTAATTGTGGCCCAGCCATGTCTACAAGATGGAAACACGAAGTACCCTTGTATTTTAGGAGAGCAGTTGTGCTGATTGGCTCGTAAAGAGAAGGACACCATCATCTTTATTTGTTTCCATTTGTACCATCAGATAGTGTGATGATTACCTCAGTTGGTAATTGCTCTCTCAGTAGAGCAATATGCTGATATAAAAATTAATGTGTGTAAATGAACGTCAGTACCAGAGTATATTTTAGGGTCTTACAGATCCAGTATGTACATCATTGATTGGATGTTTAAACAAATTGTCAGGCACATACGGTATGTATAAAACTGTAAAAAAAAAATGCACCTCATCTCAGAGCAGGACAATAAAAAAACATCTTCAGTTATATATTCAGCAGCTGTGAGCTGCAGTAGGTGGATACGTGTTTGTCAGCGTTTGTGCTGCGGCACAGACATCTCTCTTTGTGCAGGACAGCTGCCGTGAGGGATGACTTAACAATCATCCATCAGCAAGTTGTTAGTGTGTGTGTGTGTGTGTGTCTGTATGTGTGTGTGTGTTTGTGTGACTCATATCAGCCCGGTCTTTTGTTCCTGCTCGTGCTGCTGGCTGCCTGCAGATGTCCGAGCAGTAATTTGCACACATGAGGGAGGCAGGTGGCCCAATGCAACCCCTATGATGTCCTGCATGGAAGAGGGTCTATTTTGTGTGTGTGTGTGTGTGTGTGTGTGTGTGTGTGTGTGTGTGTGTGTGTGTGTGTGTGTGTGTGTGTGTGTGTGTGTGTGTGTGTGTGTGTGTGCTAGTTTCAGCAAGGCATCATTAAGGAGATGAGTGACAGAGATTGAAGGTGAGAATAGCGGTTGCCAGGCGCCTCCTCTTCCCCCTAGAGAGAAAGAAAGTGTGTGTTTGTGTGTTAATGGTGCCAAATTCAATCCAGAATGAGTGTAAATACTTTGCATGTGATTATTTTTTATATAGGGCCATTTTGCTTTCCCCTCTTCCCTTGAATGCTAATCTAACCACACACACACACACACACACACACACACACACACACACACACACGCACGCCCACACCCACAGTGTGTTTGATGGTGTTTGATGCGGCCCGCCTATTTTAATCTGCTTATAATCACTCGCCCTCTGGCAGAAAGTGTGTGTGTCTGTGTGCACCTCACATACAATCCAGGATAATGGCCATATCTTAAGAGGATTGCTGCTATATTCTAAAGATTCTCCATTCTTTATTTTAAATCCCACAGTTTAAAGTGAGATATATAGTAGATACAGAGACAATCCTTTAAAACTCCCAGTGATACTTAATAAAAAAACACCACATTTACCTCCGACTGTGGTGTCAAAACACCAAACAAGTATTATTATTTAGTCATTTTACAAGGATTAGATCGGGAGGGACTTAAAAAATAAGAGGTAAAATGGATATCTCACCCTTCATAAATGTGAACACAATATTATCCTCACCCTGGGCATAATTGATTCCCCAATAAAGATTTTCCCATAATCCCTCTCTGGGTCTCTGAGCCATTCAGGTTTTGTCATGGCTGTAATTAATACAGGGACTCTGAGTCCAATAGAGGACTCAATGTAGAATACATTTACATTTAATATCTGTTCGCATCTGGTAAGAGTTAATTAAGAAGGTTCAGATGCTTTTTTTATGGGAGGGATTTTAAAGCAGGTTTGTTTTTTGTATTGAAATAGATTTTTAAGTGAGCACACTGCTGGTGCTTTATTTTGTGTTATTGTTTGTAGAAAATGATTGCTATTGATTAAGTAAAAAAATAAAATAATAATCAATTATTTGTTAGGAACGTTATGGATGTATAGTTTTACATAGATCCATGCTTTTTGATTATTTTATTGATTTGTGGTTTAATCATTTAATCTATAAAATGCCAAAATGTAGTAAGAAATGTCCATCACAAGTCCCAGGAGCCCAAGGTGACATGTTTACACTGCTTGTTTGTCCAAATAAGAGTCCAAAACCCCAAAATATTCAGTTTACTATCATGGAAAATAATGATATTAAAAAGCTGGAACCGGAGTTTATGGCATTTTTTGCAACATGACTGAAACTAATAATTGATTTTTTAATTTCCAATTTTTTTTTTTGTTTGTTTGCTGATGTTACTGTGTGACTTTTAAGATCAATGTCTTCACTAATACAAAAACAGCTTGAGATATAATATTCTACATAATACATGTGCATATGTTTTTTTTAAAATTATTTTATTACACATTTTATCCGTCATCCTGCGCTGAGGTTTCTTTCTTTGTTTGTGTTTTGCCTTTAACGTTTCTTTTTTTTCTGGGGTGAAATGCGCCCGAGGTGCAGCAATATGCCGACGGCCGTCCTCTGGGGTGGAGCTTGGCTGACCTTCACAAGGACATTTCCTTGAAGGCAAAGAGGGGCTATTGTAATTGGGGACAAAAATGAGCTTAATTAACTGATAATGATATGATTACTGATTGCCTGAGAAGAATGATGGCTATTCATCAGCCCCAGTTTGTGAAGGCCCTATTTTGTTACACATCATTTTCTCCAAATGAATAACTCATTTGTAGTTGTCTACTCGTTTATGTGAGTACAATAATGTCCTATTTCTTGACTCAATCAGTGCAAAAGCTCACTTGGATCAATGTTCAGCTTCATCCACAACCAAACATGGAGTCCGCTGTTCATGTTTTCCCGTGTTTTGTTGCAATCAAACATGTTTTAAAGCTTTTTTATTGTTGGCTCTGAATCAGCTCCACGTGAATCTGAGAGCTGAGAATAACAGTGGTGGTTGGAGGGTATTTTATAGCTGGCTCAGCTCAGCTGCTGCAGCCCCGCCGCATACACCACATACCACAGACAGACA
>CAKALG010039429.1:0-13473 GCA_916700815.1 Helicolenus hilgendorfi
TAATAATAATAATAATAAACTTGGTTTTTATATTTCATTTGTGTCTGAGCTTGTTTTTGGTTCTTTACTGAAAAAGTTTTTGGTTCAAGAGAGTTTACCGACAACATAGCTCTTGAATTCATTCCCTCTTTAATTGTTTCTCACAAATAAACTAGGTATGCTAATTTTGAAACAAATTCTTAACCGATAACCGACCCTCGTTAACCGATTATTAACTGTTAACCGACAAGATTAGTACCTCTCATGCAGCGGTGCACCAGCTGCAGTGTATGAGCACAACAGAAAACTAGTCCCAAGTTCACCATCAGGGGCCTGTTTCACAAAAGCAGAATAAAGATATCCAGGATAAGAGAGAAAGCGAGGGTTGACCTAGTCTAGTCAGTTCATCCTTGCTTAATTGGTTTCACGAAGGCCAAGCCAGGCTTAGGAGGAGCAATTAGGTTGAGCCAGGTGGAAGTAATTCAGATAGATGCACGTTCACTACTTTCCTCAATAGACCACGAGGTCGATCGCAGATTTACTGATGCTGAAATGTAGTAAACCATTCTGCGTACTTTATACCCAGTGAGAAACAACTTTTAATGGAAGATTACGGGGAAGTTAAGCATATAATATGTAGAAAAGGAGACACAGCTGTCGGCTGCTGTAATAAAACAGCAAGATAAAAACGTTGCAAACAATAGCGGACCGTCTCAATGTGCAAGTGGCCAAAAAATAGCCTTTAACATTACATCCGTATTCATACATACGATTAGAAAAATCACTCTACCTATAGTATATGGCTTTAAATCCCCCGATTGACGAGGTTATCTCTGCACTCGATAATAATGAATTTGCTTGTAGTATTTTCATAGATCTCTCAAAAGCCTTTGATACAATTAACCATCACATTTTATTGGAAAAGTTACATAATCAAACTATATTATTTTCAGTGGTAAAAAATCATATTCTTTTTTTAATTTATTTATTTTTTTATTGTGTTATAAAGAGATTACAAAACAACTGAAGACATGTGCAGGGACATATATAAAAAAGACCAAAATATATTATACAGAGAAAGACAAATAACAAAGTACAAAAACAAAACAAAACAAAACAAAAACAACACAAGGGGATAAAAGCAGGTTGAAAAATGCGTGTGTGTGTGTGTGCGCGTGTGTGTGTGTGTGTGTGTGTGTGTGTGTGTTCTCTTAAACACATATACTGTACACATGCACACATATCTACACACACACATACAGATATCCTTCCTTGTATGTGTAGAGCATAGGGGGAACAAAAACAAAACAAAAAGAAAATAAATGAGTTAAATATATATATGATACAGTATATATACATACCCATATATATTAATAATATGAATAATAATAAAGATGATGTTGATGATGAGGTCATGATAATAATATCAATGACAATAATAATACCAACACTTACAATAATAAGTGAGATAAATAAATAAATAAGTAAATAACAACAATAATAAAGAAAAAAAAGGTTTTAAGTTAATTCGAAGGTCATGTATAATTATAACTGTGTATGTGTGTGTGTGTGGCGTGTATGCGTGTATGGGTGGGCAGAAATGGGGGGGGTGGTACCTGGTCAGACCTACTAGGGAGCCGTACAGAAGCGCAAGTATCGACAGAGGAGCCAGAGTCAGCCCTCCCCAAGGTGCAGCACCAAACAAATGATCATGGTTTCTGTATTTCTGTTTACGTTATGTTTTCCAGTCATTCCTTTAGGGTGTAATTACAACCTGAGATGCAGGTGGGCAATCCACAGACCCTCAGGAGGGGATTTGCTCATTTTAGTCAGCTATCTTGCCCCCCACTCCCTACCCCTTTTTTTAAATGGTACTGTCATTGTGGGTTGTGGGCCTGGAGAACTCCAGCTCATGTCTATTATGCAGCATCAACTGCACACCAAGTAGACTTTCATGAATATCAATATCAATACTACCACTACTTCTACTGCCAATAATAACAATAATAATAATAGTGATGATAATAGTGATAATAATGGGGATATTATAATAACTGTAATCCATTCACACAGAGACAAACTTGTCACAATAATCACAGTAATAATGGCAATAACTATAATATGAATGAAGTTAATTCAAAGAGCAAAAATACCAACAGTGATATTGATAGGTGAGAAGGTATGTAGAAGAAGGTACATAGGTATATATAATAATGATGTTTGTGAGCAGTTGAGAGGCAACGTGAGAAAAAAAGAAGAAAAATAAATAAATAAAATAAAGGAATGAAGGACTGAATGTGGATGTGTAGGATGCCCGCATTGCCCAGCGGGCCCGGAATCATGACACGTGTGATGGCAGATATGCACGTTTGTGGGTGACACGGTGTATGTTTATTGTGGATGGTTGACAGGCAAAAAGAAGTGATGAGTGAAGTTGGCGAGGAAATTATGAATTAAGGGTGTTGATGAATGGATTCCAGATTATGTCAAAGTTGGCGATGGTTAGTGCTATGGAGAGTATTCTGCTGGACGTGTTGTTAAGGTTAGTGTTGGATATGTCTCCCAGTAAACAGAGTGAAGGGGAGAGTGGGATGTGGCAGTCCAGAAGAAGAGAGAGGTTGTCAGGGATGTCCCACCAGAATTGTTTGATGGGTGTGCCATGTGGCATGCATATAGGTGTCTGTGGTGTTTTGTGTGCAATGCGGACAAATTTCTGATTCTGTGAAACCCATTTGAAACATTATTTTTCCCGTGTAGTGTACTCTGTAAAAATCATATTCTAAGGATATGTCTATAATTAAAATTGAGTCTGTTGAAATGCCTCTAGTGTCATCTACAAAATTCCTGGGAATTACTGTTTATGAGTGCTTGAGTTGGAGAGAACCGATTGACTGGGTTAGTAGAAAAACAAATAAATCTATTGGAATAATAAGAAGTGTTAGTCCTCTTGTCACCACAAACTGTCTACTTACTCTTTATTATATACTAATTTATCCCTATCTTTCATACTGTAATATAGTTTGGGTGAGTACTTTTCCTACAAACCTTCATAAAATTTTAGTTCTCCAAAAACATTTTGCTAGGATTGCAACTCGATCAGAGTCACACATCTCCTCTGCTCCTCTATTTAAGAAACTCCAGATTCTTACTATTTATGATATCAATATTTCTCAAATATGTGTTTTTATTTATAAGATACTTTCTGGTGGGAATATTCCTAAGCAGTTCAAGACCTATTTTAAAACAAATTCTCAGGTCCATTCTTACTCATCCTGTCAATCTCTATATCTTCATCCTCCTAAATTCCTCACTAGTAGGGGGCAATTTTCGATAAGATTTAGGGGAACCAAATCATGGAGTAGCGTTTCAAATCTATCAATAAACTGTTCATCTGTCAAATGTTTCAAAAGTTGCTTAAAAGGACATTTAATTGCTGTCTTGTACCGTAAATTCCGGACTATTAAGCGCACCTGAATATAAGCGGCACCAACTAAATTTAAAAAGAAAAAAAAACTTGTACATATATAAGCCGCACTTGTCTATAAGCCACAGGTATCCACGTTGTAACATGAGATATTTACACAGAAAGATGGTACAAATAAAGTTTTTTTTAATTTTTTTAATTAACGAAATGCTTGTTTTCTGAACAATGCCTGTAACACGGCAGTTACACAGCAGAAACACGGCAGTAAAACGACAGTAACGTAACATGGCAATAACACTGCTGGTTTGAAAAATAACCAGCCTACTAGCCGTAGCCCGTTAGCCTACCAGAAAAGTCACTGATCGCTATGTTCATTTTCCTCCTGCGCACTGACACCATTAAAGTCGTCTTCTTCAGTGTCGGAGTTGAACAGCCTCAGAATGACTTCATCACACACTTTCTCAGTCTCTCTGTCGTTGTCGCTCTCAGTGTCACTTTCGTCTCAAGGTGAATTTGTGCTGTCCAAAACGAGCAGTGCTTTTTAGCCGGGCCGTTAGCCCGTAAAACTATAGATTAGCCGCATCATTGTATAAGCCGCAGGGTTCAAAGCGTGGGAAAAAAGTAGTGGCTTATAGTCCGGAATTTACGGTAGTTGCTTTTCCCCCATGTTGTCCAAGTATCTGTTTTTATGTTTTTTATTTTTTCCCACTCACAATGTTGTTTGGTTACGATTGCCCAGAAGTCATTATAGATATTTAAATCAATATCCTCTTCACGAACACTAACCATACACTTCCACGACTCACACACACTTATCTTTTTTATATATTTACTGTATTGTTATTTTTTTTATTATATATATCTTGTCTTAATTGTTTGTTATCACTATTATGTAGTCATATTATTTCTTTATATAAATATTCTCTGTAGGTGGAGGCTTCAGATAAGCCCAGTGGGTTTTTTGCCTCTTCCTGCACTTTATATTATTCATTTTATTTTTTGTTATGTTGTATAGTCTTAAATTGTGCAAAACAAATAAACAAATTCACTTACCACTGCTGTTAACTGAAACCGTCATCATCAAACCATTCAAGGAGTTACTGTCACTTTGCTTTATAAGTGGGCGGTGGTAGTTAATATATTATTTAGGAAATTTACTATGAAGATTAATTACAACCACTAATCCACAATGCTAGAATACGACAATACCATATACTGTATATACAATAATCATTAATACATTATGTTACATACTGTATATGCTTACAGTGTGCTCTGGAATGATCACTTTCTTCTCTTTCTAATTACCTCAATGTCTTCCTTTTTATCTCCATATCTCAGTCCAAGTCTTGCAAGGTTTTTTGTGGTTTTAAACGTTGACTCTTTTTAAATAAATCCATTTTTTCATTGATATTTGCACCTCTGCAAACTATATTTGCTTTTTTTTAAGTGTGTGCTGTATGCCTTTAGGCATCTGACAGTTTGTGAATTCTTTAAAACACATTAATTATCACAGCAGGAATTGTGCATGGTGTGCCCCATTACGTGTAGGACACAACGAGAACGAGTGTAGGACATCCACACACCATGTAGAATTAAGAACTGATATATGTTTTAAAGAATTCACAAACTGTCAGATGTCTGTACAGCACACACTCAACAATACAAACTAAGGGTATTAGAAAGAGAAGTAAGTGATAATTTCAACATACACTGTAAGTATACACAGTAACACAATGTATTAATCATTGCTGTGTGTTTATCCCCCAACAGACCAGTAATCCAAGAAAAATAAAAGGATTGTGGTGTCCTCTCCCTGTTGTTTCATGAACTGGAAAACGCCGGCTTAATCCGTCATCCTGGTTTTGTGAAACAGGCCTCAGGAGAGCTACAATAGCACCTACGATGCTGCGTGTTGTGTCGCGGACATGCAGCCACGTTCCCAGTAAAAGTCTCCACCGCACATTTAGTTTAGTTTAGCAGATTGCCCGCTGTGTGTCAACCCGGATTAACGATAGTGTTAGCATCTGTAGCTATGCTGGTAGCTTCGTGCTCGCTGCCGCTCTGTCATTGTGGCGTGACTTTTCCGAGTGTACGAAAGACCGTATGTGTGTGGCGGCGGGGAGTGTGGGTTTGTCGGTGGCATTTTAGCTGTGAACGTAGGTGTAGCAGACAGTGTGTGTACAGTTTATTTGTCGGTGGATAAATGCTACGAGGCTACAACTCGCTCCGCTCAAGCGAGCTTGAGAGACCAGACCCAACTGCCTGTATCTTGTAACTCCGGCTCCGCCTCTTAAGGTGGACCAGCTTTTCTCCTTAAAGAGACAAGCTGCTACTGAATTTTTCTCAGCTTTTTAATTAATTATTAATATTTAATTTAACCAGTTGTACCGATAGCGTTAATCGGTTAAAGTTCTTAACGTCGGTTAACGGTTAAACGGTTAATTATGAACATCCCTAAAATAAACTCAGCAGTTAGATATCATGTGTGTCGCCTTTTTCTACAAGAGATTACCAACTTGTTTTAAAGGTGTTATTGATAACATTGATAACATTCAGCCACTAGATGTCTCCCTTCTCCGTTCCATTGCGTTGACTTCGTAACAAATGGTTGCCTGTTCGTTGTACAACCTGCATATTTTATGAGACTCAGACTGTCATGTGAAGTGATGAATCCTTCCTGGTAGAATAATGAACTCTCTCTGCAACGTGTAGCTATACATTAGCTACAGATTTAGGTTACTTTGTGCGGTGATGTTTCAAGATTCAAGTAACAGTCTATGGTAATCTGAGGATATGGCTGTCTAGTTTTACGTAACATTTAGCTTGTCATAAGCAGTGGTGTAGTGCAGAGTACACGCAGGTATACAGCGTATACCTACTTATTTTTCAGGCGACTTCTAAATCCACTCTGGTGCACATCTTCGTTATACATGTTTGAGGGAACTATAACGTTAAATGTAACTGGACGCAACTGTCACTAATGCTAAGATGCTAACGTAGCTCCTCAGGGATTGATGCTGTTATTTTTCTCATTTTGACAACCAAACCAGTGACAACACATTAGTTAAGGTTGTAAGGACTATGGCTGTTGGTAATTGCTGTTGGTTTTGTTTAAATTTACGGAATTGTAATTTTATGGTTTATTGTTGTTTGGAACAACCGCCATTGCTTCTGCTAACACTGTTCAGATGCTTTGTTGGGCCAATATCCAATGGGAAGCCTCGCATGAGCAACGTCGTGCTCAACATTCAGACTAGTCATAATGCCGTTTGAGATACATGCAACTATTATTTTTTTATTTAACATAATACATTTTACCAGTATGCTAGACATGCTACTAGTCAGCCCTAATGATTATGTTAAAAGTGCTTGACATACAGATTAACTTCCTTACTTCTTTTTTGGCAGGCGTGACACTGTGGGACTGCAATGACCTGGAAAAAGATACAAGAGCAAGACCAAAACTTAGCAGTGACTTTGAAATAGTTGCATCTGAATCAATTGCAGATAAATCTTCAGCGCTAAAGGTTGAAGCCTCTCTGAAAGCAAGTTTCTTCGGTGGACTGGTTGAGGTTGAAGGATCAGCAAAATACCTGAACGATCATAAGACATCCAAAAATCAGGCCAGAGTAACACTGAATTACAAAACTACCACAAAGTTCCAGGAACTGTCGATGAATCATCTTGGAAGAGGCAATGTGAAGCATCCTTATGTCTTTGATAAAGGATTAGCAACACATGTAGTCAGTGGTATCCTTTATGGGGCACAAGCCTTCTTTGTCTTTGACCGTGAGGTGTCTGAAAAGGAAGATCATCAAGACATTCAGGGCAACTTGAAAGTCATGATCAAGAAGATTCCTTGCTTTGCGATAGAAGGTGAAGGTTCGCTGAGAATGGAAGACAAGGACAAAGAAAATGTTGAGAAATTCTCCTGCAGATTCTTTGGAGACTTTTCCCTTCAGAAACCTCCTACATCGTTTCAGGATGCAGTGGAAGTCTACCAAAGTCTGCCAAAATTGCTGGGAGCCAATGGAGAAAACGCCATACCGATGAAAGTCTGGCTGTTGCCACTGACAAGTCTGGATTCTTCTGCTGCTAAACTCGTACGTCAGATAAGTATAAGATTAGTTCAAGAATCCCAGAATATCCTGGAGGACTTCAGTGAGCTGGAAATGAGGTGCAATGATGCATTAAAAAACACCACTGCACAGCACTTCCCACAGATTGGCAAAAAGATTAAAACTTTTAAAGAGATGTGCTCTGAGTTCAGACTTGAACTCCAACGAACCTTGGCAAAGAAACTTCCATTAATCCGAGGAGGTGGAGAAGAGGAGGCTGTGCTCGCTGAGATCTTGAAGAAGAGATGCTCTTCTCCTTTCAACAGCAAAAACCTGAACGAGTGGATGGACTGTAAAGTGTGGGAAGTGAACACATTAAAGTCTTTCACCAACATGATGAAAAACACCAAGATCGTTCCATCTCAAAATCACCTGTATAAGGAAAGTCTCAGTGCAGAGCATGCTGTGTGTTTTGTTTTCACCTCGCTGGGAAGTGCTGAACCGTACCTCTCAACTTTATCAAACTGCTTAAAACAAACACCAGATGACCCTCAAGATCCACGCACTCAGGATGTAGAGAAGGAACAATGGTACGCCTCAAAAGAAGTAGCAGATGTGATGAGGAAAAAAGGAAAACTCTTCAGTGACTTTGCAGAGGCCAACAAGGAGAACAAGAACATTAAGTTCTTGACAGTGGGATTAACAAATGAGACACAGAAAGGTTCAAACATCTACCTTTATAAAGACGGCTTTTCAGTCAGTGAGAACTTTGAGCCCCCTTCAAAGCCTGAAACAGTAACAGTAAGTGATATAAACCACAACAGTGTGACACTGAAGATTTCTCCACCCAGATTTGGAGCAGAGAACATCACCTCCTACTGTGTTGAGTACTGTGTCACTGGAGAGGATGGATGGAAACAGAAGACAGCATCAACAGCTGTAGAAGTCACAGTGAGCGATCTGAGTCCTGACACAGAGTATATGTTCAGATGCAGAGCAGTGACCTCAGCGGGTGTTGGGCCAGCCAATGAAGACAGTGGTCGAATTAAAACCTTACCTTGCAGCCCTCCTGGAAAACCTCAAGTTGAACCAAACTCAAGTGAGATATCAGTTAGCTGGGAGAAACCTGCTGAGCTTGGACAAAATGTCCACATCTTGAGCTACATTGTGGAGTATGCCGTAAAGGACAACAGGGTGAAAGAGGAAGATCTCCAATGGAGCCAAATGATGTCGAGAGCTGAAAAGGCAATCATTTCAGGGCTTCAGTTAGAGACAGAATATGTCATCAGGGTCCGATGTGATTGTGGTGTAGCCGGCAGAAGCAAAGAGAGCATCACTGTTAATGTCTGCACAACAAAACGTGAATTTGCTGTAAATTTGCACATGTCTTTTGGAGCGACCGGATCAGGAAAGTCCACAGGTTTTTTTCCACTCAGCCCCAAACGGCTGGCTGATGCTGTTAAAGCAAAAAGCACAGGGCAAAAACCTGAGAAAGGGGAGCTTCCTGTTTATAAAGTTCCCCTGAAGATAGAACCAATCAATATAAACGGGTGCAAACGTTTCAGTTTTGGAAAAGAGTCCAAACCTGGTACATCTAATCGCACCATAATGGTTCTCGGAGCGACTGGGGCTGGAAAGTCAACTCTCATCAATGGGATGATCAATTACATCTTAGGTATTAAATGGGAGGATTCATATCGGTTTAAGTTAGTTGATGAAGGTCAGGTGAAATCACTAGCTCACAGCCAGACTTCTGAAGTCACTGTGTACAAGATCAACCACCAGGATGGTTTTAAAATAGATCACTCACTGACCATTGTTGACACTCCAGGCTTTGGAGATACAAGAGGCATAGTAAGAGACAGAGAGATCACAGAACAGCTACGTAATCTCTTCTCCGCTGAGCACGGCGTCAGTGACATTGACGCTGTGTGTTTTGTAGCTACTGCTAATTTAGGACGACTCACGATGCCACAAAAATATGTGTTTGATTATGTGCTGTCGATCTTTGGCAAAGATGTGGCGGAAAACATCCGGATTCTGGTGACATTTGCAGATGGCATGCAACCACCAGTTCTAGACGCAATCAATGCTGCAGGGGTCCCGTGTCCTAGAACAAAAAACGGGCTGCCAATTCACTTCAAATTCAACAATTCTGCGTTGTTGGCAGACAACGAATCATCTGCAGCAGACAACATGAGTGATGAAGATGAAGGAGGAGAATTTGATAAGATGTTTTGGGACATGGGGACAAAAAGCATGAAGAGGTTCTTTTTTGCTTTGAATAGCATTGAAACCAAAAGCTTGACAATGACAAAGGAGGTCCTCAGAGAAAGAAAGCAGCTCGAAACTTCAGTTGAAAACTTGCAGAAGCAGGTTAAAGTTGGGTTAAACAAGCTTGAGGAGCTAAAAGAGACAGCTGCGAAACTTACTGTTCAGGCGGTGGTTGTAGAACTGAAGGCTCAATACAATCGTCTGGAGGATGATGTGGTGAAATTGACGGAGAGCTCTGCTAAGTGCTTAAACAGACTTAAAGAGATAGCACTGAAGCCGAATCCTCTCTCTACTCCAGAGTACATTGACATGATGATTGAGGGAGAGAGAGCTGTGGGCAAGCCTGGCTGGAAGAAACAAGTTGACTACCTGATAGCCATGAAAACAAAAGCAGAGATCCTGGCTAAAGTAGGCAGAGGAGAGAAACTCCTCCCTCGTCAAGAATCTCAAATCTAGGTCAACCAAAACCATGATGAGACCAAAACAGATTCCATCAAGACCAAGACGAGACCTATTCTGACATGTATATATAAAAATAACTGGAAAGGATTGTGAGTGACACTGATCAAGGCCCAGACGGGACCAAGACTTTTTACTGGCTATAGCAAAGACAACAGTGTAACGACGACACAAGTTCACGGGACCTGTAGTTTATTTTTTTTCAGAGTTTAACTAGAAACTGTTGTAGTGGAACTGATTTGTTTTAAATCATAGAAAGTAAACCTTGAAAAAATTGATGAATGAGAGATTGCATTGCGTTACAGAAGCCAGTGGAACAGAAGCTAAACAGGAAGTGAAGTCAGGAATCGGCTCTCAATAGAGTGCTCAAGGGATGATGTATTATTGTAGGCCAACCAGGAAGTCAGCATCGCCCTGGTTCTCTCAACAAAACGCCAACGGGATTGTTCCATTGGGTTTTGGATTATCGCAGAAAATTAACTCTGTGGCAAACAAACGTTTATGATACTTACACAGTTTGTTACGTTAGATAATCTTCACAAATGAACAGCAATTTATGATTTTCTAAGTGTGAATGCATTCGCCAGAATTAACAAGGCAAAAGTGAGCATGGCTCACATTCCCCCGCTCACTGCTTGACCCCTGCTAAAGTAAGGCCAAAGGTTTTGCCCTTTTTGAACCCCCAAAAAGGTACAACTAGACCCCACTGTCAACTATTATACCAAATTTGAAGTTCGTAAGTTAAATAAATATTTTTTAAAAGTTCTACTCCTGAAACAAAAGTGTGACACGCAAACGTCAAAAAGACACGCAGAGCGCTATATAGCCCCGACTACATTGTCGCGGGGGTATGAAAAGCTAACGGAGGCTATTAACAAACTACACCATGGTCTCATCTGTGCGAGTATACACAATGAGGCTGTAAAGGCGGACGAGTCGGCGTGATGACGTATAGTAATCTCATTTAGCCACTTGTTAACAATCGCATTTTTTAAGACACGTAAAAGCTTCAAAATTCACCAGTGGGATATTTATTGACGTATTTTATTTCGTAGAACGAAACGTTAAAATCTCTTCAGCTTGTGTTAATCTCAGACCTTATTTCAGACACCTAACTAAAAACCCATTGACATGCAGACGAGGGAACCAGAAGTGCTAAAATGGTGACTCATTTCTGGATTTTAGGACTCATTCCTGTAGCACTCTATTCTGAGAAATGGTGGTACAGGTGGTCAAATTTGAGTTTTTAGGTCTAGAGGATGTAATTACCACGAAGCCATCCAGCTGTACCAGCTACTAACAGGCCACAATATTAACTCAATATCTTCAGTTGCCACCAACAAGAAAGGAAAACACGCATTTACCATGTGTGGTGATAAATGTTTAAGTGTGACCACATTTTGTGCTGAAACCATTAACTTCCTGAAACCAATTTAAAAGTTTAAACCTGCAGCTCTATTAACTCAGCAATCTGAATACTGAAAATGTGATAGTTTGTTTTATTTTCTATTATGATCATTTAATTATATTTTCATGAAAAGGTTTAGATATATCTACAATGCACCCAATTTACATTGGTCAATACTGTGTTTTAAACAGGAATTAATTTAAAACTAGCTATTTGCTAAGTTTTTTTTTTTCTTTTTTTTAAAATCTGCTCTTATCTTTTTTTTAAATTTGAAAAATATCGTTAATCTGAATACCTTTTAATAATTATATTGATGTGTATTGAATTGCATTTTATTTTCCTGGTGTAATAAGGTGAATGTTGGAGAAATGATTAACAATAAATCACATGTGATATATATATAAATACAAACTGTGTTGTCTGCTGTCCTCTGATGTGTCATTGTGTTCTTTGGCCCTTTGCAGTTAACTTTCAAATCAGCCTTCATCCTGGTGGCATCAACTTCAAATCATCGAAAATGATCTTCATTTTCTCACATAGTTCGAGATCTTTTTAGCTCGACTTTTAAACCAAGCAGTTATAACAACTTCAAACATACATAAAGTTACTGTTAATATCAAAGATATGCAACAAAGTTGACCATATATACACACAATATATTGATTGAAGAAGATGGAGGTTAATTGGAAAGTTAAACTTTATGGAATGGAGCCCCCAAAAGCAAACAGTGTTGGGAATGTTTTTTTCTGAAGTACTTTTGCATTATCTCACAATACGTTTTGCATTCCCACTAACCTACAAGGTAAGGCTGAGCTGTATTATCACTGAGTTTTGTATTATGTATCATAGATGGAGACATAGATAGATAGATGGATAGATAGATAGATAGATACATAGATAGATAGATGGATAGATAGATAGATAGATAAATAGATAGATAGATAGATAGATAGATAGATAGGCTGCAGCTGGGATTATGACTATAGCCATTTGATGATATATTGTGGCTCTAATAAGGAAAAAGGTAACGCCCGCCCAACTAAAAACTTAGTTGGATACATACTTTTATTGTATTTCTTTTATCTTATTGGAGGCACTGCATTCATTTTGTAGTTCCAAAATAAGAGAACAGAAGTTGTGAAATTCAGAATAGTTTACAAGTACAAGTAATAGGGCCACTTAATTTGAAACAGAACCAAGTCCCCGCCCATACCTTTAACAGACTCACCTAATATTGTATTGATACATAGGATGGGTGCTATAGATAGATATATAGATAGATAGGCTGTAAAGAAGATTCCATATCCTTTCATGTATTACCTACCTCAGTTTACGTTGCTTGAATATCTATGCCTTGGTTTATATCATTACCTATCTTTTTGCTAATTCCCGCCTACGGTGCATTTCTATTGGCTGAGTAGCCTGTCAATCAATCCTCTGTAGCAGAGGTAAATCGTCTCCTTTTTCTGTTGCTCCAGAGAGTTGCGTGTCAAGTGACCTGTTACAGTAGTTGAGCTACCTAATTAGTACGTCACAGTTTGTACATTTTGGACAGTGAGAGCCTCTGTGCGTCCATTGAGAAGTAAGTTTCCTTTCTCTGTTTGAAGATATGTCTTAAGTTGCTACATAAGGGATGCATAATTGTTAGCCATGCTCGTTAGCAGAGTTAGCTCTGTATCGACGGTGTTTATGTTTCATGCAATGTGTAGTGATGCTGTACATAGTGTGACAGAGTGAAATGGTGATGTTTAGAAGCCAAGAGGGCGGTGCCTAGTAGAGCCATGTGTTCATCCATCCATCCATCCATCTGCAACCGCTTATCCCGTTAGGGGTCGCGGGGGGGGGCTGGAGCCGATCCCAGCCAACAT
>CAKALG010039430.1:0-18695 GCA_916700815.1 Helicolenus hilgendorfi
TCCCGGAATCATTAGTATTCCTCGTCGGCGGCGTCTCTCGGGCGGCAGCCACGGGTCTGCTTACAGTACAACAGTGTTTATGCATTAGTAAAAACAGTGTTCGCACGTACTCGCTGGGTGAGGGTTGGGGGCATCTGAGCTGTCTGCTCCAAACAACCTCCACGGATCTTTGATTCATAACTTCATGTAAATTTCATTTTTGGGCTTCCTTTTCCTCGTGCATCAATATTTCAGATCCCCCCCTCCGTTGCTGGTTTGAATAAAAAGCAAGTTCAAATAACTGTCCGTGTTGCATGATTTGTTCCAGGATTTTTGTCTCTTCAACTTCCTAATTGCTACACGGACGCCACGTAGCGATATATATATTTTTTTTTTTAGGTGGTGTGAATTCAGTCGTGTGCAGGAAGCTAAAGCTAAAGGTTAAAACAGGCTGAAGAGAGCTCATTAAATGAAGTCCAAGTAGTGAAACCGAATGAAATCATCACACAAAGATCTGTAAAACTACATAAAGCAGAGAAAAACACTCTTGACGTCGGAATTTATGTGCCACGTCAGCCCATAATTCTTGGAAAATGAGTTTATACTGCAATGGAAATGTTTTAATCTTTGAATTAAGGGCCTTGGCTGCAATCATACGGGAGAGGTAAACTCTCAAGCTGTTTTGGGCTGGACTGCGCATCCATATGTAGATCATCTACATCATGATGTGTGTTCAGAGGCCAATTTAACATTTAATTCTGTACCAGAGTGAGCCGTTCCCCTTTGGCTTCTTCAGCTGTTGAATTTAAGGAATGGTGATGATGATTCACCGCTATCTCAGACATGATCAGATTCGCCTTTTTGGCTAAAAACTGCTCACAAACATGAGGCAGATTTTACATTATCGGATTTCATACCTAGAATAACTGCAAAATCAGGACTGTGGTTCCACACCGTGATTACAAAGAAACCGCAGAGAGAAGACGTCCTTTTCGGGAAGTGAACCTCCTTTTGAGCTCAATTATAACTCTCATTATTGAATGTGAATAAATGAGCAGCCGGCCTTAGTGCAATTAGAGAAGACAAGAGGCGAATGAGCAGCGAGGAGACGTAAAGGGCAGGTTCACGGTGTTACACGAGCCTTCGCAGCCTAATTGGAGCTCTCCAATTTTAACACAATACAGCCCTTCTGAACCACTTTGCGTGTTTTGGTTTCTGAACAAAAAGGCCGTGGTGTAAAAATCACTTGCGAAATAGCTCAAATACGCTATCATGACATATGGAAATGTCTTTCCATGAGATCGGGTGTTCCTACACGCTTTGGGCTATATAAACATCATTCAAACATAAGAATTTGCAGCTCATTCAGGAGATGTGTGCTTGTACTTTTCAAGCATATTCCAGTGATTGATTGAATATAATGAATTTGTGAAAATCATGACGTACTAGAGGAATGATTCAACTCGCTGAACCCGCTGACTTCGAAAGACAACTGCTGTGACGTACATTGGACTTGTTCCAAATTTAAAAACACTCAGGAGACTTTGAACTTCCATAGTTGTACTTTCTATTGAGTACAACTTCATTGTACTTTATTGAGTCTCTTTTATGGTTCCGGAGCAATTTATGTCAAAAAAGTGACGTGGTGCGTGGAGTAGTGTTTTTCTTCTTGACCATAAAAAGAAATTCTGACCAGTTCCACAGTTTGAACTCTTAAAGCACATAAAATACCTCAAGAAGCTAGTTCTTTAGATCTAACCTTTAATTGATAGGAAGACAATGCTGCTCATATCACCATTGCTGTTTACCTGCTCTTCTTCTCTGATTTAAAACCTAATTTTCCCTTTCTTCAACTTGCACATTCCCCTTTTAAATTTAACACTGTGTAATCAGACAATATATTCTCATACTCAACTACTGCTGACACAGCTAGACACTTTAGTTTACGGGCAATTACACTGACTTCTCCTTAACAAAAAGTCAACTTATGATGACTTGTTCTGGTAGTTGCGTTTGACTTGGTAGTTAGAACAGCAGTCTCATTATCATCTGAGTTCAATCCCCCATAGAGGGCAAACGTTCCTGACAGCTCTGTTCTGATAATAGAAGTTGGTTGACTGGATACAACTTTATGCATTCACATGATTGTCCCTCTCACAAAGGGTACATGGCTGTTGGCCTTTATTAATCATTGATTGCCATCTGTTCATATGAGAATCTCTATTCATACCAAACTATGCACATGCAGTATGTACCATAGACTGTATTTAAGAAGTGGACGTCACCCATTGGTTTGTGGACTACGGTTTTGAAGCCTCGAGTTTGGCATTTTGGCCATCACCATCTTGGTTTTTGTCCATCGACATCTTAGTTATTTGCAACCAGAACTGACATGAAATAAATACAACCGAACGCTGAATAAGACATTTTTAGGAGACCAAAATGTTAAAAATAACTTTCATCAACTGAAAACACACTGTGAAAGAGTTAAAGTTCCAAGACGAAAACGCCGACAACAACCAGACCGGACAACGCTGTGGTAGCGGACTGTCAATCACAAGGTAGCCACGCCCTAAAGCATCCCCTGCTTTATGGTCTATTTGACTCTTAATGGGACCATAATTTACTAAATGAACATCATGCTGTATTGAAGAAGACCTGAAACTAGTGATTGAGACCATAAACTCGTCTTTTTGCAACCAGTCCCCTGCTGGTTATTACAAAGAATGCAAGATTAAGGCACTTTTCAGACCTTGAGGTTGCCCACTGCTATGTACTTTTATGATGTTTCATATTGACAACATCATTAAATAACGAAGTATGACAATTCGTACGTGGTCTCTAAATCAGCTCTCCAGCTGACACCTCAATTTAACAATTGAACACAATCCGCCTTTTGATTTGCAGACACAAAAAGGCCTTTTTGTAAATCATCGCCATTATAAATATTTACTGCTCTTATTAAAGGAAGACAAAACCAGCCATTTCTTGGTTGAGACAAGTGACCCTCTTCTTCTCACTAACAAAGCCTGAGCCCATGGGTTTGCCGACAGCAGAGAGATCTCTCTTCCCCCCCCTTGCATTTCAAACAGAATTTGTCCAGTGCACAAAGGCACTGTCCCAAAATCGCAGCCTAATGAGACACAAAGGATTTTAACACAGCTAGTGAGAATACATCAGACTTGTAAAGCAGATGCTTTGAAGATCTTTCACTTCTTTTTCCCGCCTCCGCTCAAAGCCACGCTGTCCCCTCCGCCACCTTCCCCACAGCAAGGCCGCACATTTCTGCAATATGTTGATTAGGGGAAAAGAACAGCAGGGACTCATATTACTGGCATTATTCTAAGTGTGATTGATGCCGCCGTCGATAAAACTCTGCAAGATCACGATTAAAGCAACTTTCAGTGTGTAAACAATGGCTTCTTATTGTTGGCTTAGTGCTATCTCTAATCAAATTCATTTAAATGTTCAATCATTCAAGAATTCCTCAGCAAATTGAGAGTTGCCTTTGGACCGTAAACATTTAATGCCCCTGAAGGTATTTGTGCTGTCGAACTTATTGTCTAACTCTTTGATATTCAACTTGTTTTGAGTTCATAGATACCAAATACTGATTGTGCTCCTTATAGTTTCTGAGATACAGACATTTTCTTATCATACTATATCCAACCCGGTCTCACAGGAAGGCGTATAAATAGTACGACATTACACGGACATACCACGTGTCATGAGTATGCATTTTAGCCTTTTCATGTGTCATTTGTACACCGCTTTTCACGTGTCGCCACGCAAACGTCCGCAGTTAGGTTTTAATCGACAAAACCACTTACTTAGGTTTAGGAAAAACATCATGGTTGGGCTTAAAGTAAGTACGTAACCAGTAACTCAGTAGAATACGTACGGAAACAACGTAACACAACTACAGAAAACACGTCAAAAATGTCACTAAAAGCATGTGACAAACATCACTAACGTAACTTACACCGGTTTCCTTGTTAAAAGTCCTGTGTTTGTTGGACCCATCCAGCTTCCCAACATCCCACCTTAAGCGGTCTCTCACACTTTTTATTCTACGCCATTAAATCTTACCGTAGGATTTACACGTGGATGCGTTTACATTGTACTCAATACACGATACGTGGCGTACAAATGACATTAAAAGCAATTCCAGCAAAAGAAAGGCGTTCTTATAGGGGTGTAATACAATATCAAAAATAAATCGAATATCACAATATTATGTTTTGTGATACTGTACCCACTGTTTGCATAAAAAAAGTAAACAATATATAAAAACACAATATATCGCCTTGCTTACAGTATCGCGTTATATCCCAATATATTGAATCGTAACCCCTGTATCATGATACGTATCGTATCCCCAGATTCTTGCCAATACACAGCCCTAACGCTAAATGCCTTGCGCATTATCGTGGCATTCATACGCCTTTTCGTGCATACAGGCAGTTCTATTGTATTTGGGCACATGGGACTACTATTTTTTCCTAAAATATAATGGAGTTTATGCAAAAACAGTAGTCCCATGTGGCCAAATACTAAATAAAGTAGGATGGTTAGACCGATTTTGAAAATGTTCCACTTCCAAAGGATATAAAACATGTCAGTTGCGGAAACAAATGGGTTAAAATGTAGATAAAGTTATTCTAAGTACTCTTGGTAGAGCGTTTGTTAAGCTGCACCTCTCCCCACCATATAATAAGTTAATCTTATTCTCACTTATTTCCTCCTGTCCTATTATTGTCTGCAAGACTGGGATGACTTTCTGAGAAGTGTTTGACATTTAAGCATACAAATTCCCCCTGTGAAGGATTTTGTCTATCTGCATTTATCCGTGTTTTATTGCTTTTTAGAGGCATTTCTTTTATCCCAAAGGAGAAGTTTCGGCTTGCAGAGCTCCAGCAACGTTTTAAAGTTAAAAAAAAAAGTGGCAAATTTGCTCAGGATTTGTGGATAATTGCAGCAACCATAAGCGACACGTGTCTTTTTTTCTCGGAGACACGACAGCGATCCTGACCTCGCGTCCCACCTGCTGGCAGACGATCACACGGAATTTGATGAGACACGCTTGCGGATTTAAGTAGTAGAACACTGCGCTTTGAGATTATCGCAGACAGGTAGAGGCTTTATCACCAAGGGGGCTGTTTGCGCATTAACTCGCAAAGCACACACCACCAACACTCTCCTGCATTATAAGAAAAAAAAACGACTGATTGTGCTTGACACCGCTCTCAGTTCTGATGTTTCAAGAGAACTTGACCCTGTTTTTGTCAACCCCCCGCCACTCGCTCTCATGTCCCCGCTGCTGCTGCCTTGTAGGGTAATCAATATTTCCTGTGTGTGCAGCCACAGGCCTTATCGCGGGCATAATAGGCCTTGGTGAAAATGTAACATTCAGACTCTCACGAGGAGACAAATCTTTCAGCGAAAAAAAGGAGCCGGGCTGCTAACTCGGATGAGACAACGAAGGTGGGGGAGGAGGAGGTGAGCGACGGCGCCACAAGTCGTCCCTGTAAGACAAAAGGCTTCCCCTTGGTTAAAAACACAGCTGCACTCTTTGTTTTTGGCACTCATTTCACAAGTCTGATGGAAATTTGCAGCTGAGGCATTCATTCCCGACTGCATGGGGAGAGAGAAAGTGATTGAATGGGGGTGAAGAGGAGGAGGAGGAGAGGGAGAGCGAGCAGGGGAATGCAGAAAGTGCAAGGACCATTATTCATGCAACACAACATGTTGACCCATTTGTTCCAAAGATTTTTGGGAGAAACCCCGATTATGGTTTTGCGTCGGTAATTGATTCCCCTCCTTTGAGAAGGAGGACCGGGCTACATGTTTGACTTGATTTAGAGGATTATCGAGCTTAAAACGGAGAGAGGCCTCAAACTCTATTGCGTGAAACGACACAAAAAATCCCCTCATTTCCTATCATCTCCTCATTTTGCCGCCTTTGTAATTAAACAATTGGTATTATTTGGCTCCGTCGACCCTGGCGAATGTGTTCACAAAAAAAAGAATCCCCCTGAATCCGTCCAGGGGCAAGATCTCAAAATGGCTAATTTCTGCGTTATTACCTAACAAAGTGCAGCAGTGTGGTCCTCCTGTCTTTCCCCCCTCTTCTGCAGCCAGCTAAACTCAGAATCCGTAATTGGTTCCCTAGCCCTGTTGCACCTCAAAAGGATTACCATCATTACTGCCATGCAGAAGAACGAGAAGGAAGAGGGGAGCAAGATTCCCGACAATTATCTGTCCCTAGCGAGCGGGGCCTGCGAGAAGAACTAAGGGGGATGGCATGAAGAGGAGAGGCATATCAAAGAGACCCCGTGTTTCTTTTTTCGTCATGCAAATGTGCCGTCATTTTGCAGCCGAGGAGGGAGAGCCTAGGATTGCTGAGGTGTGGGGAGGCGGAGGGGGGTGGTAGGATTGCATCACTGTGTTGTCTTGGAACAAAGACTTCCTTTCATACAGCGACAAAACTGTGTTTGTACATGTTTACAGATAAAAATGATTTTCTGGTGTGGAGGTTTGGGAGAGAGGTGCATGGCTGCTGTACAGTATGTCTTAGTCAATGCTGTTTAAAGGGGACATATCATGCTCGTTTTCAGGCTCATACTTGTATTTTGGGTTTGTAGTAGAACATGTTTACATGCTTCCATGTTCAAAAAACACTGTATTTTTCTCACACTGTCTGTCTGAATATACCTGTATTCACCCTCTGTCTGAAACGCTCCGTTTTAGCGCTTGTCTCTTTAAGAACCCCTCCCGAAAAAACCCAGTGTGCTCTGATTGGCTTAAAAAATATGGTGCATTTTTACAAAGGTAGTTCTCAAGCTATGGGCGATATATTCTAATGACGATGGATGTAGTCTCCGTGAAATAACCTATTGGTTTTTGTGGACTGCTGTTTTGACGCCTCGAGTTCAGGATTTTGGCCGTAGCCATCTTGGTTTTTTGGAACCAGATGTGACACGAGACGGTGGAGTACGAATAAGACATTTTTAGGCGACTAAAATGTTACAATTAAATCTCATGACCTGAAAACACACTGTGAAAGTGTTAAAGTTCAAAGACAACGCCGTGGTAGCCCCGCTATTTGACTCTAAATTGGACCATAATTTCTAAATGAACATCATGCTGTATTGAAGACGATTTGAAACTTGCGATTGAGACCATAAACTCATGTTTACAATGTTTACTGAGGTAATAAATCAAGTGAGAAGTAGACTCTCACAGACTTCTATACAATCAAACTTCTTTTTGCAACCGGAAGGGTCGCCCCCTGCTGGCTGTTGGAAAGAATGCAAGTTTAAGGCACTTCGGCATTGGCTTCACTTTTCAGACCCGATGAGTCCCCTTTAACATAAGCACCCTATACGTCTCCTATAGGCCAAATGTTTTGTGAAATTCTCCAGTCTGTTAATGTTTCCCGGTTAAGCTTGTGCGAGCAGGGGAATAGCTTAACATGTCCACGCCACCACAGGAGATCGTTTAAGCGCAGTCGAAGCCTCAGCATGCTTCACGTGTGTTCTGCGGTTCATTTCACCCGGCGGAGGCGGTAATACAGTGTACCTGTGATGCATGCGCTCATTGAGATCCGACTTCCATTTACATAAAAACCGCTGTGCAAAGTGAGGTGACAACTCGTAAAAATGACAACTCGAGATGTGCATTAGTGTGATGACATAAATGTCGCACGGCTCATCACTTGATTTAGTTTTTCCATCAGCTAAATGCGGGTTGGCAATAAATAAATTAAGCTTTACCTGCTTTTTTTTCTGTCACATTACCGCCATTAAGCTGTACTGTAATTCAAAGAATTCACAGTACACAGCAGGCTACTGGATGTCAGAACATTAACATGTAGATTCAAGATGTAATAAATACATGAACTGTTTCATACAACATTGCATAATTATAGCTTGAGTGATCCATTTAGAGCCATTTCTACATTTTGTAATGTTTAATTGATAACATAACTCAATACTTTACGGGGCAGTTAGTCCAATAAATCAGATTTATTATAATACTGGTTTTATTAACCGTTCTCCATCCTTATGATGTGCCTCTTGATAACTCATTGTACTGTATAACAATAAACTGTGGAACATTTATTTAATACATTCAATCGGCAGTTTAGGATCGCTTTGGTTTTCTTGTTTTACAAGTGAAAAATCTCTCGCAACTACTAAAGTAAGTTTTATTATTAATAGATTTGAACACTTTGTTATCTATTCCTATCTTTAAAATGTGATGGGTATTTATAACAGACACTTTGGGCAATAATTAAACAATTTCCTTTCTCTTTCAATATGTTTACCGTCCGTCTGATCATCTGACGGCTCTTTTTCATGCCCTGTCAGACGTCTTTTTAATGCAGAGACTTCTTTTGTCACCGTGTTCCCAGATCTCTGCGATTAACTTCAAAACAATGTTTGGAATGACGGCTAAAACGACAAATATAAGAACAAAGTCGTAAATAACTGGAATTAACATTTCTGCCTGTATTACATAATCTAAATAAACAAAAACAACAGATAAATAAAAATGAGGTAGCACCAATACTAGAGTCTTTGGTAAGAGCATTTCAGCCTTTCATCATAAGCAATCTGAAATGGTGTGTAAGTGTGCATCTCATTAATAAAAGAAGGCATACGAGTGCTCAGCGTGGCACAAACAGCTGGGACAATTGCACACACTTCCCTCTGACAATTAGAGGTTATTTGGAGATTTGGTAGAGGGTGGAGGGGGGAGATCACTTCCACTGTGGACTATATCCACTCTGCAGGATGTCACAGTGCGTCGTTTGCAGCGGCTGTCACGCTGTGATGGGAAACCATTACATTTGTGTTCCCGGATCTCTTTAGCCGTGGCGAAGTGTTCAGTGTACACTCCAGCAAAAAAAAAAAAAAAAGTTTCTATTAAAGCGGTTTTTGAGCCCCTAAGAGGCTTTTTCCACACAAACGTGTGGGATGAGGGAGAGGTCCTAAACACCATTAAGGGAGAGTCAGCACCTCTGGTGCTTTAGAGGCTTCATACTTTGTAGTGGAAATCTCAGCTTTGACAGGTTCAACTTGACACAGGGTCCTTACGATACGCTTAATATGTGCAATTATCCGTCCATCCATCCATCTGTATCTCTCTCATCTGCAAGTCTGAGTCTCATACCCACCCTGACATCCCTTTATCATCCATATATCAGGGTTCCAGACTAACTTTTGACATTGGTTGCACTGGTGACCCCAACTTTTTCATTTAGATGCACCAGCAAATAATTCAGGTGCACCCAGAATCACACCTTTTAGCGCCGCAACAATACATTTTAAGTGTTTCGCCAGTTCCCATAGGCCTACACTAGGGATGTCACGATACCAGAAATGGAGTAGTCGATAACAATGCAAGTGAAATTCCACGATTCTCGATACCAATTTGATACCAGGCCAAAATAAAAGTAAAACAATAAATCCCATGTACTTCAACATACACTCCTATATTATCATTTGCATACCGGTTTTTGTTAGGACATTAAACTGGTCATAATTCCCTCTCTAATATCTTTTTTATTTTGCTGTCAAAACTTCTTCAAATAACTGGATTTATTCAAGTTTCTAATCAAAAATTACACAAGATTACATTTGAACACATCATGCTAACGTCCGAATTTACCGTCAACCAATACCCTCTAATAGAGATTGAACGTAGGGATGCACCGATCACACTTTTTAAGTCCCAATATCGATAGCAAAACTTGGGTTTTGAGTATCAGCCGATACCGAGTACCGATCCGATACTAGTGTTGAATTAATAAGATGTGTGCCTAACTGTGTGGAAGTGACGCGGATCATTCTTTTACATCAGGCTTCACTTAAATGTTGCTAACTTTGGAAATCAAAATGTAACAAATAAATACATAGATAGCACTTTAGTGAATAGTTATTATATATATTATATATAAATCGCACACCAAAAAAATGCCAAAAAAGTCTTCAAAACAAATCTGCAAGTTTGAGTCCCCTTGCCACCCTGACTCCCCTTTATCATCCATCCATCCATCTCGGCGGCGTTAGAAAAGTAGGACACTTTAAACTGCCAACCACCGCTGCCTAATAAAGTGGAAATCATGCACGCTCGCCTGCTTATCCCCAAATTAATTAGCAGAAAAATACCTGTCGTGCGTGTTATAATTACCGGTGGCCACTCGCTCTGGCGGAGGCTGCCTCCGGCACGCACTGTTGACTACGAGATGACTTGAGGAAGAAGGGGAAAACAAGTCCGCTTTGGTGGCGCATAGTTTTCTTCCTCGTTCGGAAAATGCATATCATCGTTTGTGTTAACAAGGAGGTTGCCATCCTCTCTAGCCCCGCATCCCAACAGGCTTTTCCTCCCTTGGGATCCCACCGCCAAACAATTAGTCGCAGACTTGATAAAACTGTATTACCACAGCGTGTCTGGGTAAACACGAGCCTCTGGAAGGAATTCAAAGAGGGTTCCAACACTCCTCTAATATTGATCTACTTAACATAATGTATGGGCTTCTTGTTTGGGAAATGTTTTTTCAATTCAGAAAAACAATTTTGTATTTTCCTCTAATAGAAATGCAGTCATTTGCTGCAACAGAAGGAAAGTGACACAAGAGTTTCATTATCAAGTGCACTTCAAACTCATAATTGGTACTCTGAATACAATGTTTCCTAAAAAGACACCCGTTTGTTCACTACGTTGCGAGGCTCAAGCAGCAATTTAAATACAGTATGTCACCATGAAATTTCTGCTCAGCGCTGTAATTATAGGCGCTGGTGAATCTGATCTAAGATGTTATTCGTCTTATCACCTTTAATCAACAGATATATGATGTGTTTATCAGTTCAGCCCTGCATCTTGCGTACCACGCGTGCTTTTTTTTTTAATCTCCCAAACACATTCTTCTGGTGTGCAGGGGCTGGTTAAATAGTGTGACACTGATCTGGAATGATTAAAACAGAAGAGACCCCCTTTCCCTCCCCGTCCTCCCCTCCCGTTCCTCTCTTCCTCCCGCCCCATCCTTCTCATCTCATCTATGCTCCAGCAGTCACATATTCTTTGAAGGAGAGATTTAATTGGATCCCCTCAGAAGGTGCTGTCGGATTAACCAAGCAGAAAAACAGAGTTTGGCTGGTCATGCGTCTATCGGGGGGCCCTCAGATTGCTTCCGACAGACAGTGATCCCAATAATCCCGCCGCAACATGATAAAGGGGGCAGAGATATTGGATCAAAAGCATATATGCATTTTGACTGGGCTTTGAAGGCGACGCGTGGCGAGGGCGATGACGAGATAAGTTTGCGGTAATTATGTGTGGCCTTGAAATTGAATAGGATGTGGAGACTTTTACCGGTATGTTTGTGTTGAATACTGAATTAAATTATCTCCACTCAAAACACAGCAAGGGGTAAACAACACATGAATGTATACTGCACGTTTGAGTGAAATTGAAACGCTCGCTAAATGCAAGTGTTCTGTTACTCGGGTCCCTCTTGACGTTCTATCATTTTACACTTCCATAGATTTAGATCCTGCGCTTTGAGAGTTTCTTCTTTACGGTTACTTTATGTACATCCGTTGAAAATGTCCTTATGCCATGGGGACAGTGTAGAGGCGTCGTATGCCCAAAAGAAAACTCTGGAGCCGCCATCCATACTGTATGAGCCTCAGTTTGGCATTCCCCAATGGCACTCCAATCAAAGCTTGTTCGCAATTTGACTTTTTTGGATTGGAAACGACCACTGTTATTAGAAAAAAATGATGAAATGTGGCAGCTAATACATATTGTAAACGGTGAAGAACTGCTTTTAGAGGTGGAATGTGAGGCAAAAGTAATTCAGTTCAGAAGAAGAACGTGTAAATGACTTGAAATCGCAGAACTTTTCCTTTCAATTACAATTTCATTACACAAAACTGTGAAGTCGCCACTTTACAAAATTGGGACCCAAAAAACTCCAGAGATGTATAGTTAAAGTGTACTGCACATTAAGATTGCTTACTGTTGGCAACAGACGATCAACAGGGCAGGAATATACCATACAGACGTGTACAGTACTGTCCAAATGCAAGGTAGTAAAGAACAGGTACAAGCATTCAGGGCAGGACACTATTTCTAAAACTGCTAAAGCAAATTTATGATCTGATGAGGAGCAGACATAACCTGAGCTCCATCTGAAATGGGATGGGACGCTCTCATAGAGACTAAAACTGACTTTATGACTTACTTTTTAATATGGGGCATAATCATGATTTAAGTTTTGGGGCTACAGTTCGCATATTTTATTTTAGTCTAATGTTGCCGTGGGGTTAGCCGTGGGCTACGACGTATTTTTAGCCTATACGTGTTTACATTTTGGCAAAGTGGCCCCATTAAAAGTACGCTGAATTGCAATGTACCCATGAATGTACAGACAACTATCACTGGACTACTTTGATACTCAAAAAAGATTCATCCTCAGGCAAGTTCTGGAGGTATAAGGATGGTCTTTTTCCTATTAGATTTATGGAGGTTTATAACAAATTGGCACCTGTCCTTATAGTTCCTTCTCACTCCAATGGGTCAATAAAGAACTGACCAACCCGCAGTGGCTTATGAGTTACAGTCCACAAAAGGAGACATCAATTGTGACCCCAAGATTCAGCCAAAGAAGACTTTATGTCTTTGGCACTTTCGGAAAGTCGTCAAAATGTGACAGCATTGTGATTTATTATGACATATTCAGTCTTGAAATAGATACTTCTAAGGGAGCTCTCCCTGCTCTCCTTTCCTTATCATGCTAGCAGAGTGGCTCACGTTGGTATTCGTCTCATCTTGTCCACAAAGCTCTACGTCCTTTCTTCCCCCATCTCGGCTCTAAAAGCTAAATATAAAAGGACCTGGATTGACAGCTACCAACAATTGTTTTCCCCATTCAGGCCATCAGCTCTGTTAAAACTTACGAAACCTCTCCTTGAAAACCCAGAGGTGTTAATTACACGGTTCTCAAGTCTATTTCCACAGTGCCTTAGAACAATGGGCGTCATGTTGGATTGTTTTAAACATCAAAATGACTTTGAAAAATGCCACATCGCTTACAAACAAAACTTTTAATCTCAATAATTTAGTTTTTTTTCCCTTTAAAATACTGCCTGTTGATCAAGCGTAGCCCCAAACATTGCACGTAGCAGATCATTTCATCCCATTTATCACAAAAGTATCAATATCCCATCAAGTATAACACAACACAATTCAACAGTAGCACAAACTACAGCCTCCAAAATGACCATAAAGTTGAAACAATAGCTCTCAAACTGTTTCAATTGATCCTAACCTTCACAAAGGTCACATTTATTGTAGCGCTGTTCTCTTAGGCGGCATTTTTTAGCTAGTTGTACTGAATAAACTGGCAACTGAGTATTAATATACATATATACATTCTCTTGTCAAACAATATCAGTGCACATCATCATACACAGCTTAGATCAGGCTGTTCTCATACGTCATTCGTAGCTATACCTACAAAAAGTAATGGTCAAACAACACCAAACTTTTGCCCAGAAACCAGCAGTCAACGTTGATTTCACGTACTGTAACTCCCGTATTTAAGTAATGCCACTTCCGTAGTTATTTTAACACAGACCACGTTTTTTTCCAAAACCTAAGTGGTAGTAGTTTTGTTTCTTAAACCTAACTAAGTTGCTACAAAAACAATGAGGAATAACTTTTCGTAAGAAACAATACGAACCATTGTATGAGAATACGTTGTGTGACACATTCTCTTATCAGTGCACATCATCATACTTAGTATAGATAGGTTACCATTAACACAATAGTTGATACTTTTACAGTATTAGATGACTCCTAATATATTTTAGGGCTGTCACTTTTTTTAAAAATCAAGTTTGAATGAATTCGAACAAACACGTATTTCATATACTGCCATGTCGTTGAATGCACAGCTACTACTTCAAATATTCTGTTGCACTTATAGGCTGTAAACTTTAAATTCGAACGAGTCAGGAACAGGTCAAAGTTGTTTTTCTTCGAATAAAAAGTCAATATTCATATATGGTCTAAGAATAGCAAAGTTGTCTCTATTTTTCATCCAACAATTGTGTTGTGTAATGAGCAGTACAGCCTCACAGGGCTATAGATTTATATATAGTTATTTTGTCTCTCAGAGCTGCTGTTGGTAGCAGCGAGGTGCCCCATTAAAACATCTCCCTTAGGGTGCCCTTGAGGGCAGGGTCAGCACTGCATAGCACAGTAAACTAGGATGCTGTTTTCATGCTATTTTGCATCGTGACCTCTGGTCAGCGCAGCCTTAAATGATCATGACAGCTGTGCCTGGAGCTGTGGAGTATCAGTGCGCCGGTATTGGTGGGCGACTCTAGATCAAAGTCCAGCTCCGTTTATTTGTCCGGTCCATCCCTGGTTAACGGCGACGATGACGATGTGCTTGTTTCGACAACATTGTTTAATAAAAAAGACTTCACATACATGCATGCTAATCTAAAACTGCACCTGTGTGTGTGTTCACACGTAATTATATTAAATGCTTCAGGGTTTTTTGATATGAATAATACATGCCGGTGACTCCCCCTCTGGATGTTATGGAAATTTTAATCAGGGAAACGTATGAGTAGCATGAAAAATATTTGTATCCCCCTTGTCTCCACTTGTTGTATGTGTGGGTTATAATGTGATCGTGATTGGGAGCGAGGCTATAGATTGCCGACGTGGCAGACAAACGTCTGTTGACAGTGATATCTCACCCCCCCCCCTGCTGTGATTAAGCAGTCCCCTTCTGGCGGAGATAACAAACTGCCTACATAATTGAGATTCAAACAATTATGTATAGTTTACGGCCTGTGGGGTGGGACCAACAATGGGATGGAGAGGCTAGCTGCTTCTGCAGGAATACTCAGGGAATGGGTTCATCACATAGAGACAGTGATTCATTAATCAAACCGGCCCTGACTAAAGCAAACAATCGATTGTGTTTGCTGAAATGCCGTGTAGTGAGGGATTAAATTCTTCAAAAGCTGCAACTTTGCTCATTGATGCTTCGGCAAGAGGACAAAAAAACGTGACAACAATAGCCTGCAATGTGACATCGGATTGCACACAGGAAGCTCATGTTTACCAACCGAGCTGGTCCACAGGACACCTACGAGATAAAAGATCTAGGCGAGTCCGGATTTCTCTCGACGGATGGCGGAAAAAAAGCCTTTTAAACACCCTATAGACGGTCGCTGATAGTGTCAATTTCCATTCTCATAACATCTGATCTCGTCTCTATTCATAGTTCAGCACAATGTAAGGGATATGAACTAGGTAATGAAAAACTCAGGAGACAAGGCCTTGTTTCAGATATGCGCGTCCCAAATAGACAGGAAAGTCGGAAGGTCATCATACGATCTTTGTTATTGTGGAAGAGTATACTTCACCGAAAGTTATGATCTTGAATTGTTTCGTTTTAAGTAGCTTAACTTATAACGTGAAATTTATGGGCATACCATAGAGCAGTTTGTTTTGGGTTTACACATCATCCAGTGTGTCAGGATGGGGGACCACACCTCAACCACTCTGACCCTGAGCACTGGAACATTTACCAATCTGTTTATACTGCAATACCCATATGAAAGACATGGGTATTGAAGTATAGAAGACATGGGTATTGAAGTATAGAAGACATGGGTATTGAAGTATAGAAGACATAGTATTGAAGTATAGAAGACATGGGTATTGAAGTATAGAAGACATGGGTATTGAAGTATAGAAGACATGGGTATTGAAGTATAGAAGACATGGGTATTGCAGTATAAACAGAGTGGCAATACCCATGTCTATTTGCAGATATGGTAAGTACCATGTCCACTCATACAGTAGAAGTGATAGTCTAGTCCTTTATTATTAATATTATATTTGATGATGACTACAGGATAACTCTTTAGTAGTTTATCCCAAACTGTATGAAAAAAAACACAGTATAACTTGTAATATGTAGATACGCTTTGGCTTCATGTCTGTTTGCATGAGAGTGAGTTAATGTGAGAACATTGCCTCAATGGACATCATCTATAATGTAGACAGGACATATTTTTACACTTAACAGTAGTAGCCTGTGTCTCTTTGACTTTACCTTATAGCGCGGCGCTGTACGTGTGAATGAGTCATACGCTTAATGGAGGAATGTGTCCATTACGCTGGCAGCTGCACGAAACCGGCATACTAATGGAGTATGTGTGTTTGCTGCTCCCGGCAGATGTAGCGACAGCGAGACGGTGCTGTTATTTCAACCTCTAACATCCCAAATATGGTAATGCATATGCCTATTTCTGCAGTCCGTCTCTGTGTTTTCTGTGACAGGCCAGATTGGGAGGTCATGCGCAACATTTAAGCAAGGCGGTGAAGGCCTTGTGAGGTGTTTTCTGGTTTCTTTGGAGAATCCAGTGAAGGACAAATTTGAGTCATTCTAATAACTCCCTTAATTTTTTCACCTCGACATGGACGCACCTCATAATTAAAGTATTTGATGAAATGCTTAAATGGTCTGTTCATTTATCTAGCTAGCAAATGGATTTCTGTCTGGATAGTGAATCATTATTACTACATTTTGCATGTATAAAAGCTTAGAAATCTAGTAAATTCCTAAATTGGAGGTTAAATAATGGCCATTTTCAAAGGTGTCCCTTGACCTCTGACCTCAAGATATGTGAATGTAAATGGGCTTTATGGGTACCCACGAGTCTCCCCTTTACAGACATGCCCACTTTATGATAATCATATGCAGTTTGGCGCAAAAACAACGCAGTATAAATGTGTTATTTTTGCCTATTCTAAAAATGGTGTATTTCTGGTGTTATCTTTATACAATGACAGTTTTCCTTAAATTAGAAAAATCACAATATATCGCCTCGTTTACAGTATTGCAATATATTGCAATATATTAAATGGTTACCCCCGTATCATGATATGTATCGTGTCGTCAGATTCTTGCCATTACACAGCCCTTTATACTTGTGCAAAACAGAAGGATTGATCATGTTTTGGATAAGATTTACAGCCATGCAGATCTTCTTAGGCAGGCTGTATTATGTTCTTGCAACATATGGTGAAAAATACATTAATACAAGCAAATAACCAGGCACTATTGGTTGCAGCACGCCGCAGCAAAACAAACCTTGAGTAGAACCCATTACGTTATTTATCATAGCTTTCAATCACCCACATAATAGCGCACTAATTAACCTTTTCACAGGCGAAGATGTACGGCCAATTACCCCACTGGATTGGCACACAGACCGTTGATCATCAAAGATGTAAAACGGGGGAAAAGTGATAACCGCGGCTGGCAGTGCTGATGGGTTTTGACGCCGCACGGCGCTCATCAACAAAAAAACATCAGCCCCTCACTCTCTGTGCGTCACGGCGTCTCATCAGACTGCTACATACAGTGTAAAGCACGGAGATACAGTCCGTCTCTGCAGAGAAATGACCAACTGAACCCAGTTAACCGATGGTGTATAATGCATGGGGTCCATGTGGAGTATGATAAAATCCCCTGTTGAAAATTACTTTTGATAAAAGGTCATGCGGTTAAAGATTTGCTGGATGCTACTCACATCTTTAATTTTCTGCTGGCTGCTGCTGCGGTGCTCTACTTCCACTGTCCAGCCGACAATCGGTGGATTGTCGGGACATTGAAAGAACCTAGCACATATATTGTGTCTTTAAATGTATCAACATCGTCCGCAGTGTTGTCCTATTGAAAAGGAATACACTCAAATAATAATTAAAATACACTAAATGGGCAAAAGCATGTGACATCTGAACGTTACGCCCCTTTGTGATTGCTGAGCATTAGTGAGGTCGTGCACTGATTGGGGACGGATGGGGCCAAGGTCAGGGCTCTGTGCTGAACACATTTATTAATGTCAAGTTGAAACATAAAAGACCCTTAACGAAACTGTTGCACCAGTTGGAAAAGATGCTATTATTGTCCAAAATATTATTGTATGCTGTAGCATTAAGAGTTAAATGAGACTAAGGGGCTCAAAACTAGAGTAGTCAGGCACGCCCCACAGTTTGGAGAAGCAAAAAGGATTTACCACACAGAAGCAAAGCGATGTACTGCTAAACATATTATAGCCACCTAAAAGAATCAATATCATTGTAAGTGTACGCTATATTTAGAATATTTTCACCACTTTACCTTGCCGTGACACATCTATACAGTCTCTGTTTCTGACGGGGAACTGAAGCTGTTATTTATACTCTCCCAAAGCAACCAGACTCCATTGAAAAAAAATGGAATTTTACCTCGCAGAACACTGGAGGTGCTGGTTTAGTTTGTTTGTGTTATTGTGTGACTTTGGTTAGTTTGGATTCACCAAAGTCAGGCAGTGATAGATCAGCAACTCCAGTGTTGTGCATGGTCAAATTACAGGTTTTTTTCAATGGAGTCTGGCAGCTTTGGCGAGAGCTTAGATGGAAAGGGCTGTCTCACATCAAGATAAACCAGAGGAAATATTCTAAATATAGCATACACTCAAACTGATATTGATATTTTAGGAAGCTAAATTCTGTTTTTGCCTCCGGCCTCGTCAACAGCACTACATTGCTTTACTTCCGTGCTGCTTCTCCAACTGGAGGCGTGCCGACCGTCATCTACTGTAGGTAATACACCGACTATGAATACCTCA
>CAKALG010039431.1:0-11657 GCA_916700815.1 Helicolenus hilgendorfi
CATTAAACAAAAATGATTTGACTTTGTGATTCTTGGGCCCGATGTCACAGATGAGGTCTGGCACAAGAAAGAGAAGCTGGTCTCCAAGGAGCTCAAAGGTTAAACTAAGCTCAGGAACAGGCTGATTTCTGAAACAGAGGGATGTTAACTGGTCTGAATGTAGTAAAAACAGACTATTTTCATATTTACTTCTGTCGTCTCCTGTTTAAAAAGTAATCCTGATGTGTCACACCACATTTATTATCCATAACATCGGCAAGCCGAAGCATGAAGCACTTGATTTAAAGCTTATGATGTAAAATAGAGGAATTAATTTGACCACATTCTTGCCTGGAGGTTGCTTTAACTACTATATATCATGAAGTTTAAGCTCCAATCCATCAACATGTAGTGTTCTGCATTTAAAGGAACAGTTTGTAGCATTTTGGGGGATATTGGCAGAAATGGAATATAATATTCATAACTATATTTTCATGACTGTATAATCACCCGAAACTAATCATTGTGTTTTCGTTAGCTTAGAATGAGCTCTTCATATCTACATAGGGAGCGTGTCTCCTTCACGGAGTCTGCTATGTTGCTCCGTCAGGTTTTTACAGTAGCCCAGAATGGACAAACCAAACACTGGCTCTGAGCGAGGCAAACGGTGTTACCACTCTTTTGCACTCAGCGGCTCACGTAACCGCGGTGTTGAAAAGGGAGGAGTGAGGTGTACTCAGTTGGTTGCAATCTGCAACCACACCACTAGATGCCGCTGAATCCTACACACTATACCTTTAAAACAACTAAACATGAAAAGACATTCTGTGCAGATAACTGAGAATATACAGAGCCAGTGTTAATGGTATATAGGTCTCTTCCTACTCTTCATGTATTATCTATGACTACTACCAGTGCAGGCTATCCAGTACAGTAGGCAAGGTAAGTCGGTAGATTAAAATGCAGCAGTAGTTAAACACATCAGTCTAATATATGCTAAATGTTTCTAAACTAATAGTTTCTGTATGACACCAATGCATGACGTTTGTCCCCTGGAAATGGCTATGGATGATATTGGTAGCGTTTGAGCTTTGACCAACAATGACTCGCAAGAGAAGACTGATTATCTGGGTGTCTGCCGTCTCCATCCCAGTCTTCCTTTTCCTTTCCTATCTGTCCTATGATGGGACAAATGGGAAGGGAAGGAAGACTCCTCTGTCTAAAGTTAGCTGCGTCAGCTAAGCTAACCTCATAACCACCAGCCAACCGCCCGATACAATTACTGATGGCATGCCAGACTTTACTCTGGGGGACTGGGAGAGACAGGTTATGTGCAGGCTGTGCTGTGTGTGTGTGTGTAGGTGACTTAGTTAAGTCTGACACATCTTTGTTGGAGTACACCTGTACATGGATTAAAGACACAGACACAGAAACACTAGATACTGTGCGTCAGTGTCTTTGGTAGTGGACATTAGGGCCCACCCATGCATGCAGTTCACACATTGGTGCATCTGTCAGTGAAGCAGAGCAACTCAATACAAGGCCACACCGCCAGACATATTAACCCCTGCACTCCCACATTCTCTGGGGACACACGTGTCGGCCAGAGCGACAAAGTGTGGACAGAGATGTTTCTGGGCAGATGAGTGGGGAAAGAGAGAGAGAGTACATGTTCAACTGAATCTGGCTGGTAAAAGTTGGGTAAGAAATATTTTCAAAGCATGGCCATTTCTATCCCATAAAGATTCTGAAAAACGTATTCATGCTTTTATATCAAATAGATTATTGCAATGCTCTTTTTTACTGCTCTTCAACTGAAACATTTCAACTTATTCAGAACTGTGCTGCCAGACTTTTAACCCAAACAAGTGAAGAGAGAGCATATTGCCCTGGTTTAACTTCACTCCGTTGGCTCCCATTACCATTAAAATAGATTTTACGGTTCTTTTTACTTGTTTTTAAAGCTCTTAATGGTTTGGGGCCGGCCTACATTGCAGACTCTCTGTCATTTTATAATCCTTCACAAGCTCTCACATCTTCTACTGCTGGGTTTTTAAAATACACACAATAATCCAAATGATGGAATATCCTACCAAGAGCTATGAGAGACGCAGGCTCTGTGAACATTTTTTTAAATGACAGTTGGAAACCTATTTAATTTGGCTTATAATTAATGTCATTCTTCTCATTATTATTTTTTACTCATTCTCTAATTTTTATTAATTTCACTTATATATTTTATCATCTGCTGTTTTTTATTGTCTAATTTTAGTGTGTATTTTCCATTGTTTGAATTTGCTATATATTTTTTATTTTTTAATGTAAAGTATTTTGAGCTACATCTCTCAAATGAAAAGTGCTCTATCAATAAAGTTTATTATTATTATTATTGTTATTATTATTACTATAAATAAGTAGTATAGGAAAAACAGCAAAAGTAAATTAGTCTGTATTAATTTAAGAGTGGATTTGCATGTTTTCTTTAAATACTTGTATAATAAAATAACACATAAATAACCTGGTTAATAAACATTTAGACTTCTAATCACTATACTTAAACTATTGTAATGTGTGATAATGGAAAGAGAAAGCACACAAAACAAATGCTAAAGACGCAAAGGGGTCAGGGGAGGAGAGAAAGAGAAAGAAATGAGATAGAAGGGGGAGTAAAGCTGTCCTTGATCTCACGTTTTTAATAGAGGTGAGCAGCGCCGGATGTCATAAGTCTGTGGGAGATAACCTGCTGTACAGTAAAGCACCAATTATATCCTTGCTTCAGGCGCACACATACTAGTTCACACCAAAGTCACTCTGAAAGGAAATTGCACAGATCAAACCGATCTGGTCACATTTCTTGTGTCACCTTCCAATTTTCTAGTCTCTCCTGTGAGAATTAGTTAACTTTTCAATGTTTTTTGGGGACACAATCTCTGGGGAGGAAGGGAGGTGTGTCGAGCATTTGAGAGGATTCAGGAGGAAGAAATGAGGTACAAAAATAAATGAGAGAACAGAGTGTAAAGAAGGCAATAGAAAGAAGACAGCATGCGAGACTAGGGAGGGCAAACGAGAGAGAATCAGGAAGCAACACTCCCTCCTGGTGTCAGCTCTGAAATACACACACATACACACACTTACCAAGGTGACAATGGCACACTCAGCGGTGAGCTGCGCGGCACTGAACAGCGTCCTGACAAAGCGGTAGATCTGCTTCTGCTCAGGGTCGTGTTTCTCATAATCAGGAGGAAGTTCAGATTTCTAGAACAAAAGACAACAAACAAAATGAGAATGATGGATTTAATGTGACTGTTCACCAAAATGGAAACATAAGCTGCAAGTTGAGACTTTTACTCACAAACGAGTATTCATTTTGAATAGAGTGATGTAGTTTTTGGATAAGGAGCATCAGTTAGGTAGTAATTATATTAATTTTTGGACTGAGAGGGTATGATTTAAATTTCATTTCATATTAATTTTCAGTATTATCTACCCGAGGTTATCCTCGCCGTCAGTATTTTGGTTCATTTTGTAAAAATAAAAGAACAAGTTCAATGAAATCTTAATTAAAAGAGGTCAAAATGAAACCTCAAAGTATGTTTTACATTTTGTACTACCTTGTCATTTGCAAGCGTCTTCATTTCAAGTGTTAAATGTGAAAAGAACTGTAAAAAAAAAAAAAGGAACTGAAAATACATTTGAATGATCCAGATGGTCTCCGAGATTACAGATTTGATCCATGTGGGTATTTGCTGTTCATCAGCTTGTGTGGTTTGTCTCGCTGATGAGCCCTGACAGCTCTACAGCGTTCACATAATGGAAACGTAGCTACAGATACGGCCTTACCGTGAGCGGGTGCAGTTTCTCATCGAAAATGTCTATCACCATTCTTCCGTCGACATCCCTGGAATGACAAACAGGTAGGAGGGACATCAGAGTAGGATCGAAATGTAAAACAGATGGCATGAGACTCGTTTAATTTAAAACATGATGACTTCATCCTCTGGGATGTCAGGTTGCCTGTTCAATAAGCCATTTATGGGCATTTATCTGCCCTTCAAGCAGCTGCACTACATGGGATTCCTACCAGTTACTGAGAATAGAGACAAAGAAAAGGACATCTCTACACCCTTCTACCAGACCACATTTTATTGCAGAAGGATGCCCAGTTCACTCAGGCTTCATGTGGAGGAAGCCATCGGACAGAATGTCACAATACCTTAAGAGTTTGACATTTCAATATAGGCTTTAGGGGGCATTTTTTTCTGCCGAGCAGTGGGCAACCTCCAGTTCTGAGTGGAATATGTGAGGCGCATTAAATTCTTTCTAGTGGCCAGCAGGGGGCGACTCCTCTGGTCGCAAAAACTTTTGTATAGAAGTCTGAGAAAATGAGCCTACTCCTCACTTGATTTATTACCTCAGTAAACATTGTAAACATGAGTTTATGGTCTCAATCGCTAGTTTCAAGTCTTCTTCAATACAGAATGATGTTCATTTAGTAAATTATGGTCCCATTTAGAGTCAAATAGACCATAAAGCAGGGGATGCTTTAGGGCGAGGCTACATTGTGATTGACAGGTCGCTACCACGGCCTTGTCCGGTCTGGGAGTTGTCCGTGTTTTAGTCTTACAACTTTAACCCTTTCAGTGTGTTTTCAGTTCATGAAAGTTAAGTGTAACATTTTGGTCACCTAAAAATGTCTTTGTTCAGTTGTACTTAGCTCCACCCTTACATGTCACTTCTGGTTGCAAGAAAACAAGCTGGAGACAGACAAAAACCAAGATGCCGAAAGCTAAAAATGGCGAACTCAAGGCTTCAACACAGCAGTCCACAAACCAATGGGTGACGTCACGGTGACTACGTTCACATCTAATATACAGTCTGTGATATTTGAGGCAGGATTGTGAAACGGACAACAGACAGAGAGAAATGAATGCAAGAACTCATAAATGAATGAAAGCACTTGTCATACCTGTTCTTTATGTGGTAGTATATTGCGAGGGCTACGCTGTTAAGAGAAAAAAACAAAAACACATGACAATTAATTTCGAACAATGAAGCCAAAACATTTCTCCTGATTGCGGAGATTGAACATCAGATTATGAGTTCATAAACAGTTATGTAGTTACCATTTGATGGTGTATTTGAGGTTGGGCTGACTGACGGTGCTGTCATCGAGGAATATGGTGGAACATGAGCTGTACTTCCGTCTCACAGGGCCTGGATGATGCTGGAGTTCACACACACACACACACACACACACAGACAGGCAGACAGACAGGCAGACAGAGACACATGTACGTCAATCTCTATTTCAGTCATCCTCTGACCAGCCAAGAGGCCTGCTAACAGCCATGGAAAGTGGGGCACCTGCAAGCCCACAAACTAATTCTGTCTGTCCTCTGTCAGTGTCTGACATGGTTGCATGCGGGGATGGTATTTACTGTAAGGTGGAGTGCATCTTCAGCTCCAAACTTCCATTTAGTAATGAATAGGGATGTCACGATACCAGAAATTTTTGTTAACGTTAACTAGTTCTCGTCCTGCCGATGTCAACATGGATTTGTTGTTCACAATGTAGCATTATCGGGTAAAAAATAAGATGCGTCCCCAGGACACGTCAATAGTTTTATTTCAGAGTTTACTGCATCACAAACACATGTTCTATTGCCCCCAGGACGATGGGACGATGTTAATCTCAAGCCCTGATGGTACTTATGGTACCTGCGGTACTGGAGAACACGGAGTACCGTCACGTTTTCAGAATTTTGGCATCAACTTTGGCACCAAAGTATCGGTTCTTGTGACATCCCTTGTGATGACTTTTCTTTTAACTGTCTCATTTTCTCCTGGCACATACTGAACCAGAGCTTTATCATGTCAATCGGGTTATTCCCTTTCTTTATTTGCTCACAATCAAAAGAATGTTTATTCTTTTCAAGATGAAAACTTCACTGATTCATCTCTAAAAATAACTTACTCTACCAACTGCTGCTCTTGCGGCTGAATGAGTGATGGACAAAGATGAACTACACCATAATGGGATGAAATTGTTGCTACTACATCTAAATAATGACATTTAACTACATCTTCTGCACACATGACTATAACTATACAATGATAAAGGGGTTGGATTATGTTGAGGCTCAATTTGAGGACTTTACCTTGTTCTCCGAAATGTGTGTGAACTTGCAAAAAAGATACAACACAATACAATCACCATTTGCACCATTATAATATTCACAATAGTATCACACTACCAAATAACTAAATGATAAAAATCCACTTTATGCTCTTAAGCAAGGCTGCAACTAATGATTATTTTCATTGTAGATTAATCTGACAGTTATTTTCTTGATTAATCGATTAGTTGTTTGGCCTATAAAATGTCTATCAGTGTTTCCCAAAGCTCAAGATGACGTCCTGAAATGTCTTTTTTGACCACAACTTAAAGATATTCAGTTTAATAGAGAAGTAAAGAAACCAAAAAGTATTCACATTTAAGAAGCTGGAATCAGAGAATTTGACTTTTTTTTCTTAAACAATTACTCAAACTAATCATCAAAATAATAGGTGTTTAATTGAATAGTTGACAACTAATGGATCAATCGATTAATCGTTACAGCTCTAGTCAAACATCTTCAAAATTAACAGGAATTACAATTCAGATGTAAACCTTTTTAAATGCAGCAACAAACTGGTCAAAATGTAAACAGGAAATAAATTCCAGTATATAATGTGTATAGTATAGAAAACATAAAACTGAATTTAATAGATCGGCCCCCATTGTCACCGATATCCAATCCAGCAATCTGAATCAGTATCGGCCTGATAATCCGTTCCAGTATCTGTATCGGTGCATCCCTAACGCTACTGTTCTCTTTAATGCATCACACACAATGTCCTTTAGCGTACTTACATGGTTGATGTAAAGGCTCTTTCGTTTTTCTCGAACTGTAAAGGAAGATGAGAGAACAGGTGTCAGCGGTCAAGCTCAGTAGGAGTGCAGTACACAACCCTCACAGACAGGGAGCAGCATTTATCCAGGGTTTATACGGGTTTTTTCTCTAATTATTCTACACTGCATTAAACAACACATGGCAGTTTGAGCAAAAAGCATTTTTAATATGAAAAAAATAATATTTCAAAGCCTGTAAAAATAGCTTTTCTCTCCTGCTACATTAGAAATTGTGTTTTAATGTGGGGGAATGAGTGTGAGCTCATTATCTAATCCATTCATCATTTTGGCCCACATGAGTCCAAATGAAATGACGCATGTTTCATTCAAAAGACTGATTGTCATTTGAGCTTTCTTTCTGTTCATACAAATGCTAATTCTGCTTAATGGCCGAGGTGGGTTGTTAGTTTTATAGAGCTCACTTCATGAGTGCATGGCGTAACACACACGCACACACAAACACAGCTGTGTGTCATGTGGTTGTGTCTGTTTGTGCATCCGTGTGTGTTCACTCTGATGTAGGAGAGCACACGAGGTGGGGAAAAGATCGCCGGCAGAGCAAACTGGAGCAGATGCAGAGCACAGCATCACACATCAAGTGACGTAGTGAGCTGTCTGGCGCCTCTCACCCTGCCGCCCTGTCTGTCTCTCACCTCTCCGACACACACACATGTGCACACACACACACACACACGCACACGCACTCTAATGCACATGTCTTTTTCTTTCCCTAGGGGCAGTCGTGACTGTACGCTCTGCTTTCTAGCAAAAAGCAGCAGGCTCTTCTTACGTCATAATCAGTGCTGCATATTTTTGTAAAAAAATAAATTAAAAAAAAACCCTGAAGGCTGTGATTTCTGAAATAATAAGGAAGAAAAATCACATACTTTTTTTCTGCAAATCAACACAGACACATTTAATATTCTTCTGAACAGTAGTGTTGAAGCTTAACATTTGTTTCATTCACACCTCCTCTGTTGAAAAGATTTCATAAGCGCTGCTGCTGCTAGTGTGGAAAACAAACGGTTGATACAGTATGTGTCATTTCAGTAATAAAAACACATCTTTTTTGCAGCTCAGTCTGCATCCTTATAGACCGACATGCACATGGGCACAAACACACACACACACATATATATATATATATAGAATGATATCAGCAGCTCAGCAGTGAAGGCACGTCACCCGCTAACAAAGAACGATACAGATCAAGTACAAGAATACGATAAAGCTTAAGACCACATGAAAAGTCCAGCGCAGAAACACACAGTAAGCATAGTGCTGCTACCCGTCCACAGAGACCAGACACATATACATGCTTACCTCTCTTGTTGGGCACAGCAACTGAAAAAACACAAAGTCCAAGTTGTTCTCTGTGTGTCCTGTATTGGTATTTATTTGTGTGCAATATGTTGAGAAAAACAGGCCAGCAGACATTCACACAAGAGCTTGATAAAAAAGGCTAATAAAAGATCAGATCAATATATCAGCCTTCAGGCTACAAACCCTTCAGATGAACCAGCAAATGGAACAATATCAAGCCTCTTATCATCAAAGTCAAAAAGACTGTGGCTAAACTGAATCTCAGAAACCAACTTCATCACATTTCAGCTGATTAAAATGCATTAGTGTCACTGTGAAGGGTCCAGACGGCTACCGGATCAGTCTCTCTGCTTGATAAGAGACGATCAAAACACCCCAGAGTGCCTCAAATAATCTGACGCAAAGGCAGCTGCTGTAACATTTCCACAGGAGCCTGCCTGGAGCTGACTATGATGAATAAAAGGATGTTGATCAACTGGACTTTTACATAGCTCCCCATCTGAAATCCCTGTATCAATCAAACAGCTTGCTTTCCCACAAAGCGGGCGGCACGTGCCGTCGTTTGAAACTTAAAGATACTTTTGAAATGATTCTTTTTTTTGCAGGCTGCGTTCTCGCTTGATGTGCAATCTGCCACATATAGTGGCAACGCTGCTCTTTGAATGACCTCTCTCAACGGGGGTTTTTGAGGATCAATGGCGATTGATAAAAACCTACAGTCAACATGAATGAGGCCCTGAGGGAGTAGGGGGAGGAGAGGCGATGTAAAGTGGTGAGAAAACGTAATTAAAAGATACACTAGAGATCTGTGATGAAACTACCTGAAATGTGAGTGTTTAATGCATTCTGGAGATGTTTACATTAATGTAGGTTTCATGACTTACACTTGAAAGCTGTGTGGAATTGCATACAGGGGTGTATGATGTGCTTACTTATTTTGCACAACAAATTCTTCAAACTACAGTCTTCAGACGGAATGCATATAGTCACACGATTTGACTGTTATCAGGCCATTAAAAGTGTTTTTTTGCTCTTATAACCATCATAGATGTGGATCAGTAGGGGCCTGCTACGCCTACTACGTTGTAAAAGTGAAAGCTAAACTTAAAAAAAAAACACGTTCTAACACGTTGTAAAACTGCATGAAACATTGAACACAAACAGGTTTAGGTTTAGGCAACACAACCACTTAGTTAAAGGGACAGTGTGTAGCATTTAGGGGGATCTATTGGCAGAAATAAATATAATATTAAGTATGTTTTCTTTAGTGTATAATCACCTGAAAATGAGAATCATTGTGTTATTGTTACCTTTAGAATGAGCCGTTTATATCTACATAAGGAGCGGGTCCTCTGCGGGTCCTCTTCACAGAGCCATGTTTCTAAAGTAGCCCAGAACGGACAAACCAAACGCAAGCTCTAGATAGGGTCATTTGCGGTTTCATATCGGCCATCGTAGTTCTCTTACATGCTTGGCACATGGGAGAAGTGTCAGTTGATTGCAATCTGCAACCTCGCAGCTAGATGCCGCCAAATCCTACACACTGCACCTTTAAGTTTAGGGAAAAACACTGTGTTCTGGCTTAAAATAACTATGTTTCAAAAAAGAATGTAAAACTTATGAACACAAAGACATCTTGTTGGTTTCACATAGGATGCGAACCCCGGTCTACTGGGTGAAAGTACTGTGTTCTGTGTACCATCCACCGCCCCCTAACTCCACCCACATATGGAGTTTCATATTGTCTATACTACAGCGCCTCACTTCTGCCACTGCTTCCATCATAATTACTATGGTCGCTAGGTCACTGTCGTCTTCTTTTAGACCTTCTTTCAGTGATCGACCATGTGTATCGATGACAAAACATACTAGCGGGTGTAGCAGGGCCCTACTGACCCGCATCTATGAGGCTTATAACCACTGATAACGCACATTTAGGCTAAGAATTTAATCAACCAAGAGCAAAGGCCATCAGAAACTCTTTCCAAACAGCTGTGGATGACACTACTAGAAAGAATTACCCATTATGTCAGTGCTTAGTACACACTCGCAGTAATACTCGCAGAATTAGAAAAGCCATCACGATAATGCATATAACACAACTTTACCTTGCCTCATACTCCGTCACCTTCATCTATGCGGGTCCAGACATATTTAACACGGCTCTTGCAGACACCTTGAAAGTTTTCAACGCACTCACCAACAATCCCTGTACAGTTTGTCAGCGCTTCTTTACTGTTAAAGTTTCAAAAGTAGGTTTGGGAGAAAAGCAAGGTCCTCACAATGCTCACCGTCAGTCTGGGATTTGCTGAGGAAGATGGTGCTGGCCCGGGGATGATCTGATGGATTGTACTCCATGGGCACATCTGGAAAAAAATGAGGAAACAAAACATTAGTCTTACAGGCAGCATTTGATGTAAAGAGTTTAATTCCAAACTGATTTGTGTACCATTTGAAAAACTTCAACAACGAAGATACACATCTGGTAAAAAAAAAAGCAGCTTCCCTTTGAGTCTGCATACTGTACATTTCCTTTTGACAAAATGATATTCAACAGAATATAAAGTAATCATCAGTATGTTGGGAATAGCAGGCAAGGCTATGATCTATTTACCAGAATAACTCAAACACAGTGTGGACTGAAACCTTTCATTCTGAGGTTAAATGTGTGGGTTTGGCTTTAGGGGTTAACCACCTCTCCTGCAATGGACTGAGCCGAATGGAAAAACAATCTGTCGGCTGTGTAAACGGCGGTTTGTAAATCGATGTGCTAAGTAAACACACCAAAAGGGTATAGATTTGTTTTAGATCATCATCCGTACACACAAACCACCTAGAATCAGCCACCAGATTAGACAGTAGCTGGCAATAGAAGCCGCAATAAATCACAAGGAAGAGATCTTTGAGCATTCGATGAGCTGTTGAACTCTGACAGCAGGTTTGTACATCATCTATCCTCTGAGTCAGACACCGACTGCTGAAGGTACAACTATCTGCCACCAGGTGATCTATGTCACAAGGTGTCTGCAAGGTTTTTCACACATATGACAGCAGGTAAAAATGAATAGAAGACTAATGTCAGCTTGTCGGGAAAGAGGCTAAATAACGTTCCATACATATGCTAAATTTTGGCGAGCAAAATCTGGCAAGGCCATTTTCAAAGTGGTCCCTTGACCTCTGACCTCAAGATATGTGAATGAAAATGGGTTCTATGGGTACCCACGAGTCTCCCCTTTACAGACATGCCCACTTTATGATGATCACATACAGTTTGGGGAAAGTCATAGTCAAGTCAGCACACTGACACACTGACAGCTGTTGTTGCCTGTTGGGCTGCAGTTTGCCATGTTATGATTTGAGCATATTTTATTATGCTAAATGCAGTACCTGTGAGGGTTTCTGG
>CAKALG010039436.1:2621-13856 GCA_916700815.1 Helicolenus hilgendorfi
GGGCTCTATCTATCTTGACGTGAAGAGGAGGTCGTGTTGCTCTGGCTCTATCTATCTTGACGTGAAGAGGAGGTCGTGTTGCTCGGGCTCTATCTATCTTGACGTGAAGAGGAGGTCGTGTTGCTCTGGCTCTATCTATCTTAACGTGAAAAGGAGGTCGTGTTGCTCTGGCTCTATCGATCTGGCGTGGAGAGGAGGACGTGTTGCTCGGGCTCTATCTATCTTGACGTGAAGAGGAGGTCGTGTTGCTCTGGCTCTATCTATCTTGACGTGAAGAGGAGGTTGTGTTGCTCTGGCTCTATCTATCTTAACGTGGAAAGGATGTCGTGTTGCTCGGGCTCTATCTATCTTGACGTGAAGAGGAGGTCGTGTTGCTCTTGTGTTTTTTTGGGGGGGTTTTTGTTAAGTATTTCCTTATCCGATGTGAGTGTTGCACTGTCAAGGAGAGAGGGTGTGGTATCCTGTACAGATTGTAAAGCCCCTCGAGGCAAATTTGTGATTTGTGATTTTGGGCTATAAAAATAAAATTTACTTGACTTGACTAAAATGAGAAAGTGTGCTCCAGCTGGAGGCGTCGCTCGGTATTTCCTCAACAGATCTCAACATGGGTGCCGGGTCACAAACTATCTCATTTTACAGCTAAACAGAACACTACAAGATGTTTCTGAAAACATGTGAGGCGAGAAAAAGGCATTACAGTATTGATTCATATTTGATCAGCGCTGCCTAGTTTGACCGTTTGATCAGAGTTTGCGAGTGATTGACAGCTGCTCAGAGACGGCAAGGCTCCAGCTCGGCTCTGATTGGTTGTTTTCATCTTCATCTTGCAGATGCCATTAGGAACACTGGAGGACACAGGAGGACACAAAGGCACATGCTTTCTTTTCAGATTCCCTGTCTCACGTTTTATAACAATAACTTTTTTAAATCATATTTGCTCACATTTTACCCACTGCTGCTTTAAATAGCTAAATGTCATGAAATGTTTCTTTAGTGCCACATCTGCTCTGTGCCCTCTGGCAATCAAGGACTCCCCGTGACTAAATCCGGTTTATATCAAAGTCAGTGCAACGCCCTACATCACATTATACAACAGAAAGGTTGGGAGGCTTGGGGGCAGTTACACATTTAGTAGCTAATACCTTTTGTCTCCTTTATTCATCGTATGTTCCTTCTGTACTTTGTTCTGTTTCCTTTCAGAACACAATTTATACAGTATAATGATTCATATTATGTTATGTTTTTGCTACTATTTCAATGTTTCTAAAACCACAAGTGATAAAAATGTACAGCCAGTGATTAATAATGATGTGTCAAGTATACAGTGTAAAATACAATTGAAAAGACATTATCACACATGTCCACTTAAATAAGTTGAACCAAATGACATTTAACAATTGACATAGCGGTAAGATCATTGTTGCTATGGTTATGTGCAATCTAGCATATGCTAAACAACCATGAATATGTATTTAAAGTGGTGATTAAACTGTTTGCCCAAACTATGTTTCAACTGTATGGACATCTGCCACACAATTAGATACAAGTTTGTTCTGTTTCATGGTATGCCAGATGTTCTTATTCGTTAGCAAACCAATATTAATTGACAGCAAGTTTTATTGAAAAAAAAAAATAAACGCTTGAATTGCAGATTAATGAGAAAACAAATCTGTATTCACCTTTAATTCTTTAAGTCATTAGTCTTGGCTCTGGTTTCAAAGTAGAGAGCAAAATAGTTATTACAGAAGTGTCTTCTGTTTTAAAAAAGCACTACAGTCTTAACACAATGCACAGTTAGTGCATTAGGAAGAGGGCTCAGCGAGGTTTTAATGTCAGGACATTTTGGTTTACAGCTCCTCTGTCACTTGACTTCACAGCTGTTCTATAAGAAAGGTCACAGCATGCACACGAAAACACACAATATGTGTACACCGCTCACTGCAACTGCACATATTCTTGGACATTCACACTCGCACAGCAGACACGGTGCATACTGTATTACAAAACATGTAATTCTACCAAATCGCATACAACACCGGTTTCTCACACACCCACGCCACATATATCACGCCCTCCCACGCGCGCAGCAGACCTCATCAGGAACATGTGGCACTATGCGGTGTGTACTGCACAGAATCCTATAGTGATCTTATCCCCACGGTTAGAACGGTTTCATATATCATGTTAATTAACAGGGACTCTGCTAGACAAATGGTGAGCTTGGTTTTAGATGGATGGAGCACAGTTCTGAGGTATTAAACATCAAAGATGTGTCAACCAGATGGCAGAAATAGAAGTTACTTAAATTTAACCCATAAAGTGTACCTTGCTTTTAAACATATAGGCTTTAAAGCTAAAGCGCACCTGTAATACCTGTGAAGGTTTGGGTGATATGACGAGATTATCGTTCAACACGATATTGGTTGGCCACGATAATAATCCTCACGTGTTCACGATAACAGAACGATATTCAATGATGCAACGCCTGTTATGGATTTTGCGCTATATTCAGTCTCTCTCTTTGTCTTGCTTGCTATATGATAGCATATACCTTATTTTGTGTTATTGTGGTTATATAAATGTAATTTATGGTGCTGTTAGATTGCTAAGAGAGTAAACAGTGGGAGAGTAAACAGTTTTTGACTGCAACTAAGTTTTTGAAAGGCTAAACGCCAACAAATACGGATTGAAGCAGAATATTCCGTTGAATAAAAACACGTTGTGAATTTCTTTAATTATTGCATATATTTTTTTCAATACGAAAAGAAATTACCCATGTAGCCCTAACTCCAGCAGGAACGATATCCACTAAAAAAAAAAAAAGACAATGCAAATGTGTGTATTTGTCGATTCTTTGGTTTGAACCAAACGAGAAAGAGAGCCAGCGAATGTGAACAAAGTGATTCGTAAATTGTGCGATAAACAAGTTGGGACTAAAGATGGAAACATCACAAATCTTCGTTCCCATCTTAAAACTCACAATCCAACAGAAATCACAAGTCTGCCACCGACTCCATCGACAAAACTCATACCACGGTGAGCAGTCAACCCTCAATCATTGGGGCTTTTGCAAAGGCAATATAAACATGACAGTCAATGGTGGCGAGACTCTACGAGGGCAGCTACTACTAGTTGATTGATCTGATTTATTGATCTCAGCATACCCTTTTGTAAAATAGTGCACACTGCCTAAACTCTGTGGCCACTTATGTATGGGTATTGCAACATATGCATATCCAGTCCATAGATATTTATATCTTTCTCTCTCTCTCTCGCTACTCAACTTTTTTGTACGATAATTTCATATAATGTTTTTCTTAAAGCAATATCGTCAGTAGGGGAAATTCAAAATCGCCCAACCCCTAGATGCCAGTTGATAATGAGTAATCCTTATTAGGCCTACTTGAACTTAAAATATACTTACTGAAGGATGTTGCTTTTCTGTCCATTTCTACTTTCTCACAGAGATGTGAATGTCTCTAAAGCCGAACATTAAGCAGATAATTGTTAAGTATGGCCCTTGTCTGTACGCCTTTCAGAAGTATGTAAGTATATAGTGTACAAACAGTAACAAAGGGCATCTGTCTCACTCGTATTTGGATTTATTTATAACCACAATTGGCAGCCAGCTTCTTGGTCGTCAACTCTACATGTTTTAAAAGCAATTTGTCTTGAGACTGAAAATAACAATCTGTGTTCTAGGGCCAGAAAGTCCATGTTTTAGCATGATAACATGCCTAAGTTGGTACTGCAGGTACTGTATATCTGCAGTATAGAGACCCTTTAGACACAGAGCCATGGGTTTGTCTCATGTTACAAGCCTGACAAACAACACACAGAATAAATAAAAAGGAGAGTCAAAATGAATTATGACCCCCGGGACTATTTATAATTCAGCATTTTTACAGAGGAGTCTAAATATATCAGCTTATAACATTTTACTCGATGAATTCTTGATGAGTATGTTCTTAAAAACTGACAAGACAGGAGCACCAAACTCATCCCATTAATCCGTCTAAGACACCCTCTGGACTGTAACTATGGCAGCGCCCTATCGTAAAAAATCTTCAATCCACTCTTATCGTGTTACTGTGGGTAATATAGTATGCATCATTTTTATCCATCTCAGCGCAGTGGATGGTATAAAAGAGAGAGGAGCAGAGGAAGGAGGATCAGATATGAGGAGAGGATAAAAGAGGTAGAAGTGTACAGAAGGTTTGACGATGGTCATCTCATAAACACTGACCTTTGACCTAAAAAAACAAACAGATACGAGCATGTGCACGTGAATACACGCGCACACCCAGCCCATAAAATTTTGCCATTTAAAGCATTAAAGAAATTCCCCCGGGCTCCGGGAGCACATTTCAATTTCCACAAAACACCCGGAGGATATCGAAATCATGAATCTCCCCAACAAGAAAAGTCAAACAGGAATTGCTATAGGATGATGGACACACACAAATGCATACACATGTGCACACACACACACACACACAGCACACACTGTCAAACAGGTGCTGCCGTTGGATGATGGACAGTCCGGGTACAGCCTATAACTCAGCAGATGCTTTTTGTTTCCACTGCTTCTTCAAATGAATAGTTTAGAAGGTGAAGTTATATTGTGATAGATGCCTTGGGGGTAACAAATGGCTTCCTCCTGACAAAGCTTTGAAGTGGATGTGTATACCTGGTCACCAACCTGTAATCTCCAGCCATTCGTCACAGGGTGAAGGGACAGGAGCTTTCCAAGGAAAACTTCCAGATAATACATTTACCCTGTGCAGAGGTCAAATCCCTACAGGATAAGGGAATACAGTATATGGCACTGATGCTTTATTCAGCATCCGCTGCTCTTTTTTAATTCAAACATATGGATTTGGTCTTGTATGTCTGAGGGATTTTCTATTTTGCGGCTTTATCCTTACTGCTAGTCTGAGATGGTGTTGAGGAGGGGGAGCTTTTTATCCGCGGTGGAGAGGAACACAGCGTCTGGAAAATGCCTCCTCCCCTTGATAGTGAGACTTTGATCAAAAATGTGTCATAGCATTTTGCTCAAGCTGAATTATTCAAAGGTCAGCGAACAAAGGCATGTTTGTGCTCTGCCGCATTACAAAGGCTAGAATGATGGTAAATTGGCAAAGTGTTCACTGTGTCTCTGTAGGGAGCTGACCGGTGAGCTTCACCCTCAAGGGACCATTTGGCATCAAACAGCGCAAGCTCCCTGTGATTGTTACTGCTTCAGTCATCCGCCGGGCTGTTACCTCGTATTTTCAAACCATCACCTTTATATCCCATTCTATTTAGGGCATTGTGTGTTTCTGGGGATTTCCAGCAGGTCGGGAAGAGAATAGACTTCTGACAGGAGGGACTGAAAGCTCGAGACCTGTGGGGCTTTGCACCGCTAATGAATGTTGTAGTGCGTGAGATTTTTACGAGTTCGTTTAGAAGCAAAATACGGCGTGGCCCTCTTGCACGTAGATCCAGATGTGTGTGTGGACTGCTGCAGTGCAAGTGGTCTTTTGTAAAGATGGCAATAGGCGATCTCTAGGGCATCGGCCTGTCTCAGTGGGCAGCATCTCACTGGCGACCGCAACTATAAAGGATAAAGGGAAAAGAAAGGGCTCCAAGACACATGTGGATTCATCTTCCTTTCAAGTCCATGACTATAGTTTTCTCTCCTTTGTCTTGCATTCACTTCCCTTTTATCCCTACACCCGCAGCTTTCTACTTTAACGCCGTTTTTAAAAAAAAAAATTTTTTAACAATCAACAATACACTATGTGCTGTTCTATCTATGGGCAGACCAGTGGAGAAGATGAGAGCAAGTAGAAGAGTGGAAGAAAGAAGGAGGGAGAGAGGAGGTAGAGTAAAATGGCTAACCTTGCGTGTTTGTCTGTGGCCTGTGTATGTGTTAGAGCATTCATTCTACTTCAAATGCTTGCATTATTCATGCAGTGTTTCTTAAGAAAAACTCAAGCAAGCCTGTGTGGGTGATGTTGATTCACATAAATACACACACACACACACAAGAGACTCGGGTAGAGTGCAGTAGAGTTTCTAATGAAGCTGCCGTGGCGAGGTGAGCAGCGCTGCAAAACACAGGTTTCCCATGGGAGTCAAACCAGCTCCAGCTAACCAGGTCAGCCAGGCCTACTGCAAGGATCCTCCGCTCTGACGTCTACAGCTTCTCCACTACATTCAAAGCCTCAATAAAACAATCTGATAAGTCATATATTTTTTCTGCCATGTTGTTTATAGTCGTGCCTTCTCCTTCTCTGCATTACAAAAGAGACTATTGTTTTTAAGCCCCTATCAATCTGGCATTGGTAAATGTGCTGCCAGTGCATAGATTTGTACGAGCTATTCTAGGATATGCGATTTTAAAAGTGTTATTCTGCATGGAAAGCTGTCACGGGCAGTAATTATATTCACTAAGGGTTCGACTAATGTATAGGAGAGCAGCAGCTGTGAGCCTAAAAGGTGGCGGCCCTGTGGAGCAGCGACGTACACAACAATACCTGACTATAAGCCCAGTGTAAAATGTAGATTTTGATTAATTCCAACTGAAAGTGGCAAATGTGTCTCCCACATAAATACATTTATATCACTGTTTATATTTCCTGCATGTTTCCTGTATTTATGACTTCTATTCTATTGCTTTTACCCGTCCATTGATTTACATTACTGATGTATGTGTTTTGTGATGTTTTCTTTTCCTCTCCTCCTCCCACTCCATCTGTTTTGTCCTATTTTGTGTGATCGTGTGGGTGTGCTTGCCTCCTGCAGGGTTAGCCTGGCAAGAGTCCTGCCAGGTTTTCCTTGTAATGAGAATTTGTTTGTAAGCGACCTGCCTGGTTAAATGTTGTATTTGTTTTCAACCACCCAACAAATCAGACATAACGCAGGTATAAAAATAAATAAAAAATGCATTTTGAGTTTCTATCCTCATCATTTCACCTTCTGACCCAGTCATTCACTAGACATATTATTTTCTGTGTGCAGATGAATTATTATGAAAAGCCTGTTGCAAAATTGTAGATGTAGGGAAATGTCTTATGAGTAAGAATAAAAATGTTTCCACTGACTCCAATTTACAGAAGTGATAACACTTGAATGCAAATATGCTGAAACAGGTTCTTAATCAAAGATATGATAAATGTAACAAGGCTCTTGTGATAGAAACAAATGTTACATGTGGGCAGAATAAAGACCAATATACTTGTGCTGTCAAAATACATTAAAAAAATAATAATAATAAGAAAAAAGAAAAAAGAAAATACCCAGGCACTGACACACCTCGCCTCACCCGTTACCTTTCAAAGGCTGGGAGACATGAATAAATTCCATTTCATGCCTCAGCTTATATTTACAGAAGAACAAAAGAAAAACCGTGTCCAATTACCAAAGACAAATTTGAACTCATCTGGGTCATTTTGAACAAATTGAACTGGAACTAATTCCTTCCGAGTGTTACAATTGAACTAAATAAATAAATAAAATGGCGACTTGTTTGCTTTATTTCCCCCCATCAAATTAAAGTTGACCTCAACGTGCTCCTATTAAAGCTATCCACAGGCGCAAGCCCATGGGAGCTGTGTAAAGACAGAGGGGGAAGGGAAGGTGGACACAGCGGTGCTAAACTGTGATGCAGCCTCTGCAGGAGAAGGCACATAACCCGGCTTATTAGTATTAAAACAAAAAAATCCTTTCATATTCCTGTCGTTGTTGCACCCCCTACCATGTTTCCTGTCTATCCTAGCTTTCATTTAAACCAACTCTCTCTCTCGCTGTCTTTCTCACCCATTACAAAGGTGTAAATTGGACACAGATAATTGAACATTACTATCCTGGGAGGTAGCTGGCGCCATCTGTTAAATGTCCGCCCCCAACATCACAGTGCACCACAAAATGCGCCCAAACTTCCCAATGCACCATGCTGCACGTTTGTGTGGGCATGCATGTGTTCGCTTTTCCTTCTATTAATCAACCCCTGAATACACTGAGTAAGCTACAGGTTCTGCATTCAGTGTCACAACTGTGTTCTTGCCACTCTTGAGGCTGTGTAGGAGGAACTTAATTTGTAAATCAGGAGGTCCAGTAACATAGAATATTAGAATATTGTTATTAGAATAATATTATATTATACAATAAAGTTTCAGAGGTGGAAACCTCCCACACACAAACAGGTGCAATAGTACAACACAAGGGGCAAGGTCATTTGCTTACATTTTTAGGGCTGTTACCGTCATTTTTTTTTTTACATTTGAAGATTCTATTGAGGTTTTCGAATGAAGCTTCGAATGTCTGTCGTCATACTTTATGACCCTTAAAAAAATATTTTTAATAAAGTGATTCATTGATTAAATGAGTTTTTATTAAATAAACTTTCTTGAATGAACCCGTCAGTGCGTGCGGCAAACAGAAGAGTAACCGTTTTTGAAAGGCTAAATGCCAACCAATATGGATTGAAGCAGAATATTTTGTTACATAAAAGCATGTTGTGAATTTTGGAAATGATTACATCTATTCTTTTTTCAGCAAATTTTGACATTTGGACTTTATAACACTCTGGAGTTATTGGAAATGTTTGGAGCACACAAGGCTTAAACAATCCTACGCAGCCACCGCTGTTATCTACTTCTACAAATAGTATAATACTATTCAAACACAAGAGAAGATATTAATGATCGTGCGAAATGTGCAGAACAAATACAGGGGAAAACATTGACTAGTGTAGCCTAATCTTTATCGGCAACTGTGCAGAAATACAGAGTTAAACAGAATAAATAGACAAGCAAAAAAAAAGAAAAAGCTGAGCAGCATTCAGATGTTGAATGTCAACATTATAATTAAGTTTCAAACTATTTGGTAAAGCCCTCTGAAATTTGCTATAAATTAAGCTTTAAATGTAACTTCATGTGATAAAATGAGATAATGTAAAGATATCAAATTCCTCCCTCAATTTCAGTTTAGCACCAAACCATTAAAGTGATAAAAGTCTACAGGGTTGGAAAAGAAAACACTACGTTGGGAGTTATGGTTAAAAACTTACATACAAACCAGCTTTCTTTGTAGTTGCACCTTTGGCTGGAACTTGCTGTCACCAGTTACCCACTAATTGTGCTCCAATTATTGTCTAATGGCTGGCATTGTTCATTGCTCATGGTAGGTTTACATAAATACTGAGCATCCACTGCATTCCATAACATTCCCAACAAAAACCCAATTATTGGCTTGGTGCTGGATTATGATTGGTTATCCACACAAATAATGAGGAAGATTGTCTATGTGAATTTCTGAAAAGCCTTAATGGTCCTCTCTCTCTCTCTCTCTCCCTCTTTTTCTCTCTCTCGAACACACATGGCTGATTAGCAGTTGGCATTTTGTCTTGGCTATGCGCTAAATGAGAGCAGCAACATTACCATCTCAAAGATGCTCTCCTCGCCTAGTTAATGGACAGGACACAATGGCTGCTCAAACACTTGATGGATCATTGAAGGATTACGCCATTTGGCTTAATGCCTTTATGCTCACTTCGTGTGCGCGTGTGCGTGTGAATGTGTGTGAATGTGTGGGTGTGTGAAACGGACAGGCAGAGACATCCTGTATTCCTGTAGGTGTGGACTCCTACGGACCTCTCAATGGGAGCAATAATGTCAAGGAGCTGCAATGTCATATCCATCAGAGCTGACTTTCTGTCAGGGCCAGACAAAGGTGTTGACACCTCAACACCACACAGTGAGTGAGGAGGCCATTCAAATGTCAGTTACCTGACACATAGCCGTGCTCTCATAGATGGGTGGTAACCGGTGATTGTCAGTTGGTAACTCAGGAAAAAGGCCACCGCATATATAACACTCAAGAGAAGCAATCCGCTGAGATTTAATGAATGAATATGTTTTAATCCTCTGAGGCAAGTATTCAGTTGGTACAATCACACCTGTCAACTGTGGCAAATCAGCACTTATGGAAATGAGGCGGCTATCGCTAAAGCGCCCTGGTCATCAGGAGACACATTCAGATTGCTCAGTCAAGTGTGAGACTGCCAGACCTCGCCACTGTTTGCAGTAGCTAATAAAAGTTACACTTCAGCTATATTGTTGAGAGAATTCAAGTAGCAAGCTTACCTGCAAAATTTCACACAACTCCCACAAATCCTCTTTGCATTATCAAAAACAACAAAAAAAACAACAACAATACTGCACCATCTGAATCTGCACTCATTTACCTGTTAATAATTTGTTAGATCTACCCAACAGCTGGTTAAAATGGACAAAAGCATAATGCTGAATGGTGCTAAACAGTCGGTAGAGCTGTCAATTAAATAACTATCAAATACTGGTAACTTCACTTAACAACAGAAACATGTGAATGGCTACATGCACATACATGTATGGCCATGTTAATGACCAACAATGAAAAAACTTGCAATAAATAAAATCCATATTTTTCTTAATGACGCACCGATACCGATACCGGATCAGATATCGGGCCGATACTGACTCAAATAGCTGGATTATCGAGTATCGTTGACAATGGGGCCGATTTACTCAACTCCATTCTATGTTTATATACTACTGTATATACATTACATACTGGAATTTGAATTCCTGTTTAAATTTGACCAATGTGTTGCTGCATTAAAAGGTTTTCACTTGTATTGTAGTTCCTGTTCATTTTGAAGATTTTTTACCAAGTTTTTATTATTTAAATAATAAACAACAATTCAATAAATCGATATCTATGTATTTATTTGTTACATTTTGTTTTACAAAGTTAGGAAAGCAATGTTCAAGTCAAGCCTGATGCTGCCTTACACATAAAAGAATGATCCCAGTCACTTCCACTCAGTGAGGCATACGATACCCAAAGCCCAGCTATCGCTATTGGTATCGGGACTGAAAAAGTCACATCCCTAGTTTTTCTTTGATGAATTTAAACTATTGACATAAACTACTGGTTGAATGGTCAGAGTCAGAGAGAGAGAGAGAAAGGGAGAGAAAACAATGACAAGGGGGTTTGTTTTTCCATCAAAAGGGGTTTGGTATCTTGTAGTATCTTTTGGGCCTTTCAATTACCAAAAGACAAATAAACTGAGTTGACCAGACAAACTGGCAGGAACACCAGAGACAACAGACAAGATGACCTCTGATACGAACTTATCTTTGAAAAAGAAAAGGACACTTCATACAGTAGAGCTCCCTGTTCAAGGACCTTAAAAGGATTTGATCG
>CAKALG010039438.1:6497-17328 GCA_916700815.1 Helicolenus hilgendorfi
ATATAACACCCAGCAAAGGGAAATCTGATACTTACAGTTATATTAAATCGTTATTGACGTCACAGGGCAACGTCTGTCATGACGTCGTCGGTACTACCGCATTGCATTGTGGGATATTTATGCCGCCGTAGTGTCCAGCGAGGCTTATTGAAGGAGGCTAGGACACGGGTCTCCGGATATTACGCATGCGCAGTGTAACTGAAGCTGTGGTCGTGCGTTGCGATTGGTTGACCAGGTATGACGCTGCAATGACGCGTGACCCATCCTCTTTCAATAGGCCTTGCTGTCCAGCGTTGCATACTGAAATATTTCACCTGAAATAGTTTGTAATTCACGTACTATTAGTTTCATAGTACGGTTTCGGGCATACTTTAATACCTCACATAGTGTTTTAAAATACTAAATAACATGTTAGTGTCGAATTTCAAACGCAGTCATTGAGGAGGAAACAGGAAGTGATAAAATGCTGACTCATTCCTAGTCTATAGCAGCGGCCGCTGAGGCTCATGGGTAATGTAGTAGTCAGAACAGGTCATAAAGATGGAGTCACTCAAACTGCTGATCAGAACACAAACAACTCAATAATGTGACGTCTGTAGTCTACTGCAGTAAAAGTACTAATAACACATTATGAAAATACTCCACTACAAGTAAACGTATTGTTTCCCAGCAGTTTAAAAGGTTTAATAGAAGAAGTAAAGAGAACCAACCTGCTCTGGTAGAACCAGAGAGCGAAGAAGAAGTAAAGAGAACCAACCTGCTCTGGTAGAACCAGAGAGAGAACGGAGAGAAGAAGAAGTAAAGAGAACCAACCTGCTCTGTGTAACTGAAGCTGAGGGTTGAAAACAGCGTCAAGTAGTTTCTGTTGTCGCTCGTTCTCCTCTTTTGATCGAGAAAGTTTCTCCTCGTACTCTGCTATCGTTCTTTCAAACAGCCCAAATATCTCTTCAGCAGCCGCAGTTAGTCGCTGCTTCACTTTAAACACTTTTTCTACATAACAAAGAGACTCTGTTTATAGAACGATATGTGTTTCTGCTGGACGCCATCTTGATCAAGTAGAGTGAAGTTAGCCTCAGTAAATAATACTGCTTCCGGGGCAGCTTATAGTGGCTGAGCTCCAAAATAAAAGTCCAGAGGTTTTTTTTTAAATTACAGGCTTCCTTAGAAAAACACACGCAGGAAATACGACACAGTATCAGGGTCACATTCTGGAAAAAATAAATCTGAGATTTCGAGAAAAAAGGTCATGATATTATGAGAATAAAGTCATACGTTTAAGAGAAAAAAGGTAATATTACAAGAATAAAGTCCTTTTAAACCTCTTTCTTGGCGGCTCTAAGGAGACGAATGTATTTGTTTTTGTAAGATTCATACGTGGCTAAATTTAAGGGAGTTGGTGATGAGATATATTTTCTGTAGTCTTTGTTTTTGATTATGGAGGACTTTTTTAATCCAGCAGAAAACTAAGGATTATTATATTTTTTCCCAGCATCAACAGAGCGAGTAACCAGTGGAAACATGTTGTGAAAATTGAATTATAGTAATAATAATAATAGTAAGTAGTAATAATAGTTTCATAAACGCTTGATAAGCTGAGTTTGCATTGCTCTCCCTCCCTATAAACCTTTTCAAAAGACACTTTCTCAAACATTTCTTTAAATTTTGATTTATTACTTGGATTGAAATTTCTGTAAGTGACTACAGAGTTATTGTTTTTTACCTTATGTCCATCTTATGGAACAATTAAAAAAAATATCTGATACATCTGAATAAATCTCCTGACATAGCTCCATAGTTAAAGAGTGTTACATAATTTGTTTCCCTGGTAGGTTTGCTAAAAATAAATTATAATATAAATTGTTTGGAAAATCTTCTGTTGGAGAATGAGTTTCACTTTTGAAGAGGTTAATATTGAAGTCCCCGAGAATATGACATGTTTAGTTTTCCTTATTTATCAGCTCTAATGTGTTAATGAGACTATTATTAATGTCAGTGTCTGGTGATCGATGAATATGACCGTTGACCACATTTTAATTATTTTTATCACAGAATGAAAACCGATTCAACCTCCACTTCCTCAGGATTTAGCAAAATGTTGATTAACAAATTCAAAGTTTTGATGGACAGAAAGTGGAAGTCGTCCGCCAGCCCTGGACTGTCTGATGAAGTGAGCAGAATTATATGATGACAGTTCATAAAAGTCCTTTATCTTCTTCAGTTAGCCACATTTCAGGAAGAGCGATTACTGAGACCTCGTGGTATAAGGAGGATAAATAATTTACTGGCTAATCATAACTTTTAGAGAGAGATTTAAGTGCAAAACTGAAAAAAATGTTTACATTCAAGTGGAAAGGATTCCATGAAACAGTTGAAGTGGAGTTGACTGTAGTTTTCACAGGAGAAGCAAAATGTTAGAAGCTGAAAGAAAGTTCACATCAGCGTAAAAGTCTGCATCATGACAAACATCTTCATCTCCGTTAAGTTCAAGATCCGGTCTGGATATTAGTAAATATTACAGATTATTATTCATATCAATAAAATGAAGATGAATAAAATTGTCAATAGATATTAACAATAACGGGGCACCACAATTATTATTATTATTATTATTTGGTCAGTAGCTCAAAAGGGCATTAAAATGGCTACCAGAGGTAATTAGTGATTATCATAAATAATTTTACATTAAATCACCTCGAGGCACCACACTTCTTAACAAAAGAGAAAATGATAGCCAATTAATGCCATCTCTAAACTATACTATAACGATACTAAACTATCAATGTGAAAATCTGATTAATAATTGAATTAATAACTATAACCAAAAATGAACATATTAATAGTTAATAAGTTGAAAGATTTCATAGTTCTTGTCGTAGCAGGTTGGTAGCGTTCACTCTCAGACAACATTAAACAGACCAGCATGTTTATTAAGTATTTATTTAAAAGATAACGATTAAAACATAATATTAATCTACTAAACTAAATGATCCAAAGTGTGTTTGTGTGAAAAACAAAATGGAGTTCTAGGTTCAAAATGACGACGGAGGCCACACGGCCTACAAAACAATATGTTGGACAATGTAAAACTACAAAGATGGCCGAATCAAAGATGGCTGCCGGGACATGCGTTCCAAATTGCATACTTTTTCTTTTCACTTTTAGGACATTCTGTAGTTGCACTTATAAAGTACGTACTATGTTTTTTACGCCAATATGAAGAAAGCAACCCAAACGTCCTGACTACATTAATATCACAAAATAAAATTCAGTGAACAGCATTCAATCGAATCAGTACATGCACACTGACAGAAGTAAAACAGTCTTCGTTAGCCATGTTCTATTACTGTGCTAATGCAGCACTAGGCTAGGCCCAGCTGCATCAACAAGTCCATGAAGAACAAAGGGGTTCCTTTGTTAGCCAGCCGGTGGTGCCGTCAGTGATGGAGGAAATGATGCAGTTCTTGTAGTGCTGTGTTCCAATTGTGCAGATTATTGGAAAACCGGACGCCCCAGTCCTTACTGAGCTACCCAGGAATCTCTCTGGCGTCCTCTTCCTTAGACAAAGAGTTCTGTGTAGGTCATGTCGGCTTTGTTAGCGGGCCATACCCGAGAGCTGAGAAGAGAGGAGAGAAGGCAAAGGAAGATTCCCAATACTGTATATGAAAGGCGGGTTTTCACACCTCTGAGTGAATACTGAAGGTTCCTGGGAAACTGAGTCAATGGCTCTGTCGCCATTTTGAGTGGTGAGTCCCAACAACTCAAACTAAACTGTCGGGGAATTACGTCTCTAGTAGGTGTTTTAGAGGGACGGTGGTCAGAGAGGACTTGTCTGATCTTTCCTCAGCGTCAGACCACAAACGGACTCTCGGCTCCACCGTTCGTGTTGTCAAGACTTGAGCTGTGTTGATGTGATTGCTCAGCTCTTCACATTGAACTGAGAAGTTGTCTGAAAGTGATTTTAAGTCATCCAAATCCTTCTGGGTGAATTGTAGACTTTATTTGAGGTATATAGCTTCCTTAAGACCCCATCTAGTCTTTTGTTGAAGTAGTCCATGATCATCTACTCTCCTGTTGTTGGAGTAAGTCCTTGTAAAAGCACTTCTGTTGTTCGAGGAGGTCACGTACCTGTGCAGTGGTGATTAACTACTCATCACATTTCACAGCCTTTGGTGGCGTGATTTCACTCGTTATGAGAGGATGTAGTCCTTACGAATCAAAGGCCGGGGTTCAGCCTTGATACTTAGACCGATCCAATAGTTCAAAATCCAACATCTTTGGTGTAGGATACCCACGCAAAACTAGAATTATTCAGAGAGTTTAAACCTGACTGAGGTTCTTTGGGCTCCATCCAATCATCAATGACTGCAGTCTCAGGTTCAGAACAGTCTCCAGTCTTGTCAACAGTATCAGGTTGTAAATGTGTACCTGGATCAGAGTTCCTGGCTGGTTCTGGTCCTCCACAGTCCTCTCCATCAGCTTCTGTTTTAATCAGTACAGTAGAGCTGCTGGCTGGAGGCTCGGCCTCTCTGTTCTCCTCAGTTTGAGTTTGATGAAGCTGTGAGGGCTGATCATCAACACATTTATGGCTTTTGACCTGTGAACGCCAGGCAAAACTTTTGTTACAAACACTGCAACTAAAAGGTTTTTCTCCTGTATGTGTTCTCATGTGTTTCTTCAGAGTTCCACTTTCCCTGAAAGCTTTACCACACACTGAACAGCTGAACGGTTTCTCTTCTGTGTGATGCATCATGTGGTGTGTCAACTGTATCTTCTGTATAAATCTTTTACCACACAATGAGCAGCTGAAAGGTTTCTCTCCTATATGTGTTAACAAGTGTCTCTTCAGATTTACACTTTCACTGAAAGCTTTTCCACAAACTGAGCAATTGAAAGGTTTCTCTCCTGTGTGGATTCTCATATGATTCTGTAAACTTCCACTCTGTGCAAAAGATTTCTTACAGAATGAGCAGCTGAAAGGTTTCTCTCCGGTATGAGATCTCATGTGTACCTTCAGAGTTCCCTTGGTGCCAAATCTTTTCCCACAGTCAGAGCAACTAAATGGTTTCTCAATAGTAATAAATCTCAAATCAAAGATAGGGTCTTCATTTTTCAAAGAGTTTAAACCAGACTGAGGATCTCTGGTCTCCTTCCAGTCATCACTGTCATCAGTCTCAGTCTTAACATGAATATCATGTTGTAAATATCTATCTGGATCTGAGTTCCTGGCTGGTTCTGGTCCTCCACAGTCCTCATCATCAGGTTCTGTTTTAATCTGTACAGTTTCGCTGCTGGCTGGAGGCTCTGCCTCTCTGTTCTCCTCAGTTTGAGTTTGATGAAGCTGTGAGGACCGACGATCAACACATTTATGGCTTTTGACCTGTGAACGCCAGGCAAAACTTTTGCCACAAACACTGCAGCTGAAAGGTTTTTCTCCTGTATGTGTTCTCATGTGTTTATTCCGAGTTCCACTTTCACTGAAAGCTTTACCACACACCGAGCAGCTGAATGGTTTCTCTTCTGTATGATGTGTCATGTGGTGTGTCAGCTGTACCTTCTGAATAAATCTTTTACCACACAATGAGCAAATGAATGGTTTTTCTCCTGTATGTGTTCTCATGTGTTTCTTCAGAGTTCCACTTTCACTGAAACCTTTACCACAAACTGAGCAATCGAAAGGTTTCTCTCCTGTGTGGACTCTCATGTGATTCTGTAAACTTCCACTTTGTGTAAAAGATTTCTTACAGACTGAGCAGCCGAAAGGTCTTTCTCCTGTATGAGATCTCATGTGTACCTTCAGAGTTCCCTTGAGGCCAAATCTTTTCCCACACTCAGTGCAGTGAAATAGTCTCTCGCCAGTAATACATCCCAAATCACTGACAGGGTCTTCTTCATTATTATTCATTGAGTTTAAACCAGACTGAGGTTCTCTGGTCTCCTTCCAATCGTCACTGTCATCATTCTCAGTCTTAATATGAATATCAGGTTGTAAATGTGTATCTGGATCCGAGTTCCTGGCTGGTTCTGGTCCTCCACAGTCCTCTCCATCAGCTTCTGTTTCCATCTGTTCAGTTTGTCTTTGATGAAGCTGTGAGGACTGAGGTTTCTCTCCATCATCTTCACTCTTCACAGAGACAGGAGTGAATGGGTACTTGATGATATCAGCCTCCAGCCCTGGAAGCTGCTCTCCCTCCTGACTGGTCCAGAGTTCCTCCTGTTCCTCTTTAATGCGTGGGGGCTCTGGGTCCTCCTGGTCCAGACTGGAGCTCCACTCCTCCTGCTCTTCTTTAACAACCAACAGCTGCTGGACGTCTGCAGGAAACAGGAAACACACACAGAGACATTACAGAAAAATGTTATTGTTCATTCAATGTTCATCAATCAATCAAATTGTAGTTATATAGAACATTTCATACGACAGGCGAAGACCCAATGTGCTTCAAAATAATAACAAAAAACAGGAAAAGATCATACATGAGAAAAAACATATAAAATAAGAACATATGAGATAAGAAGGTATTGCATATATACAAACTAGGGTTGTCAACTTTAACGCGATAATAGCGCGTTAGCACAAAATCCCTTTAACACCACTAATTTCTTAAACGCATTAACGAAATCAAACATTCGGAGGTTGTAGCAACTCAGTTTTAAAGCTAGAGTGAAGATACTGGCATCATCTGAAACTAGAAAAACTTAAGAATCAATTGGTACCAACCATGTCATATTTGCACTACATTTTGGCTAGGAAAAACTGTCATGGCCATTTTCACAGGGGTCCCTTGACCTCTAACCTCCAGATATGTTAATGTAAATGGATTCTATGGGTACCCACAAGTCTCCCCTTTACAGACATGCCCACTTTATGATAATCACATGCAGTTTGGGGCAAGTCATAGTCAAGTCAGCACGCTGACACACTGACAGCTGTTGTTGCCTGTTGGGCTGCAGTTTGCCATGTTATGATTTGAGCATATTTGTATGCTAAATGTAGTACCTGTGAGGGTTTCTGGACAATATTTGTCATTGTTTTGTGTTGTTAATTGATTTCCATTAATAAATATATAGATACATTTGCAAAAAACAAGCATACTCGCCCAGTCCCATGTTGATAAGAGTATTAAATACTTCCTTAAATCTCCCTTAAAGGTACATTTTGAACAGATAAAAAAATGTGAGATTAATTTGCAATTAAATGTGGTTTACTATTTTAATCGACTGACAGCCCTAATAAAAACATATAAGATAAGAAAGTATTATTATTAAAAAGGGAATAATAACAATAATAATACTGATTCTAAAATAACACACACATAAAAAAGATGTGTTTTAGTCTGCTTTTAAAAGGACACACTGTTGTAGCAGACCTTCGTTCACAGAGTAGGACCATAATGACTGAAGGGACCATGAGCTGATTTTGAATTTATTCAAGGTATAGTGATGAGACCTGTGTTTGATGGATAGACACACACACCGGACAGATCCCTGTTCAGGTATTCAGTAGGGCAGTAACGGTATGTGTAATTGTATTAAACCGTTCGGTTTGATCTACAACATCCTTTCGGTTCGCCCTGTGACTCAAACAGCTGTTTATGTCAGCTCCTCGCACCTGCAGAACAGAAATTCTGGAGCGCGAGTTATACCCGAATAGTTTGGGCAGCGCACCAGTTGTTCTCTATCAGCTGTAGCAAGCTAGGTGGTTAACCCGGTCCGCTCAATGGATCAATTAACGCAGCAAAACAAAAACAGATTGGATGGCGAGTCCTCGTCCCCAAAGCGTTCAGGCAGCCTAAGTAACTAATGATAATGTTTATCGTGGCGTATGCGACCACACTCGGATCGTAAACAATACAGAACTAGAATGGCACTCAAAGAGCGCAGACCTCCGCCAAGGTGCGTGACATTAAAAACAGATCACAGCTCACAGCTGGCGGTACCGGAGGTGGTTGGCTTATTATTAACACGCTGTGTTTCCGTGTAACGTGTTGGCAGATGCCTCTCTCATTCAACAGCCTTGATTGCAGCCATGTCTGTATGACGTTACACTACGTTGTCTGTCATCTCGTCATCTACCGCTTTTTTCTTTCTCACCACGGACGGCCAGCAGCTCCCGCACACACATCCACACACGTATCTCTTTGCTCGAAGAAGGAGGCTTGGTCACGTGTCATCAGTTACACTGCGCATGTGTTATACCCTGTGGTCTTAATGCTCAGGCTGATTGGAATTCTTAAAAAAAATCCTGAATCCGGATCATGATCCGGATCGCCACCAATTGTTCATTGTGCCACAGCCCACCCCTCAAAAATGTAATACAAATCCATTGCGAACTTTTGTAGTAATCCTGATAACGGACTGACAGACAGACAGACAGGCAGACAAACTTAACTTAATTAAAGCATGTGGTCAAAGTGTTTTGAGCCCCGCTACAATGATCTTTCAGGTGTTCAGGAATGATTAACAGTTCAGATTCTGATGATGGAGCATTACAGAATCAGAAATACTTATTGATCCCCGGGGGGAAACTGGGTTACATTTACATTACAGACATTTCTGTTATTTATTTTAGTTTTTGAGCTATTTATCTTTTATTACGCTAGTATTTCAGTGCATTAGCTGTTAGAGTAAGAATTATTTAACGCACCACCCACCAACAACCACTTGACATGCGTACAACACATGTAGCGTAAGTGTACAGATACGATTCCTCCTTTTGTTTCTGTTCTTTTAGACAACGATTGTGTGTCAGAGATGTCAGAGTCTGCATCGAGCAGGAAGGAATTAACTGGTTTCGAACCCCACCAGAATAAGAGACTTATGATTTGAATTACAGCCGGATGTTTTATCTTCACACTGTCAACATAGTGTTTTGTGCTTACAACGTCCATGGTTGCTCAAGCATTGTGCTTCCACCTGGAATGAAATATACTTTATAAAGTTTTATAACATAGCTTTGTTGAATACTCGACTTTGATTGGTCAATTACGGCATTCTACAGTCTGTTATTTCTTTATAACAGACCGTTGCTAATGGTGCAATTCTAATGTCGGACTCTGGCGGACCACTTTTGTGTCAAATTATTGATTTCTTAAGTAGGTAGCAGTGTAATAAGCGGGACAATGCACAGTTAGCAGGTCACTGTTGTAAAATAAACCCCTTCAAGGTTCGTGTTGGGGGCCAACGGTGCCGCATCACCCTGTCGGGGTTTATTTTATGACCGGCTCGCTGTACGTTATCCCTTACTTACTTGCTTACTGGCTTGACTTACCATCTTCTTGGGGCAGGTGAGTTTGGCGCGGCTCGGCCATGGGGAGGTAGTCAACAGCATAATCAGACAGGTGTGGTGGAAGTCTAACCTCCCTGGGAGGTCTCCGGCGTACCACTTGTGGATCTGCTCTGACATCGGTATCCTCAGGCTCCATTATCTTCAGTAATTACTGGATCCGGCTCCAAGGACCACCTGGAACGGAGGGAAAGTTACCTCCTGGATATTCATTGGTCTTGCTAAGTAACACTTCCAAGTATTACTCCGGTTAGAGAGTATGGTGGAGATGTGTGCATCACAACAGAGACATTGATCAGGACGGAGACTGTGGTGTGGTGAAAGTGACCAATCAAAGGAGAGGAGACATCAGCCACCGTCTATTCCATCCACGCCTCCAAAGTCAACTTGACGAGCGAGCAAGGCCCAATCCCAACGTCTGTTTAGGGAGTGTCCCACTGTCAAACCGTCATGTCCTTGAAAGCCCTCTCTGACATTTAGAGCCCTATAGGAACACTTCCTGTAAGTCTGCATTCCTCCCGCAGACTTTGCCTGAGGTAATTAACGTCAATACATAGCATTGTGACATTAAACAAAAGGCTACCACAGGGTTACCTGAATATTAGTTTAAACCAGAGATTCACAACAGAGGGGAGAATTATTCTGTTTCTTTCCTTAGATTAAAAGTGAAATTAAAAGTTGGCCTAATTAACATTAACTGCTGTTGCAGTGAACTTATTATTTTGTTATTTTCATTCTTTTAAAGTCACCAGAATTCAGGAAACAATAAGCAGGTTTGAGACTAATTAAACAACCCATATAGCCATGGACACTGAGGCTTATGGGTAACATAGTATTTAGAACAGGTCATAGCAGACAAAGATGGGCTGACTCTGAACAGAAACAACTCAATAATGTGACATCTATTGTGTGGATTATTAGGCTCGTTCGAGATGAACTGCGCCTCGCCTGGAAAGTAGACGAGATCAGGCGGCAGCAGCAGGGTGCGGAGACAAAAAGCTGCGGTCAAATCGGACAGTTTACTGCAGGTTTCCAATCGTTTCGAGCAGCCTTCACAGAATTTACAGGAAGTCACAGAAAAGTTTACTTCATGTTAGATCCGATCTGTAGGCCACTTGTAGTTTTCAGACCACGTTGGGATTTATTCATATTTGTTTGTAAATATATGTGGAAATGTGCTTGTGTCTGGCATTGGATTCTATCCTTTATTATTTTTATGTCCGCCTTCTAAAGCACTTTGTAATGAGCACTCATTTTGATAAGTGCTCATAAATAACCTTCATTATTACAATAATTATTATTATCAACCACACAAGATTTGTTTGTTAACAGATTAAACGTTCATTACACAACACGAGACTAATACAATCTAGCGTTAAATATCACAATTACACAGAAAGTTGGGACTTTCTACAACATGTGGTGTTTGCTGTCAAAACCAAGAGCCAATCAGCTCTTTGATTAGGTGCAAGCCAGGCGTTTCCCATAATGCCCTGGGTCTTGCAGTCGGTGGAGAGCAACTGCGTCGCCTGGCTCTAAAAACCGGGCCCC
>CAKALG010039441.1:0-11219 GCA_916700815.1 Helicolenus hilgendorfi
TCCAGTGCGCACAGCCACAATGTGGGGTTCGGGCAGATGAAAAAGTGTAAGAAAGAGAGTTACAGGGGTGAAAAGTGTATTTCTTCCTTGTTTCATTTGTTACCTCGATGCAGAAAATGAGGAGGAGTGCCCACTGGCATTTTTTATTTTTTTAATTAATTAATTAATTAATTTTTTGTGAAGAGCGACCAGAAGGTGACCACCTATATGGCCTATATGCCTTAAGTCGACCCTGCTGACGATCATTTGCGTACGTCATTGCTACTTGTGTATCTGCCACACAGCATTACAAACACAATAACACACTCCTCGCCCATCAATACCTTGTACATGTGTGTAAGGACGCCTCCTTTTTAAAATAAATAAATAATGAAACACGTTAAAAAGCAATGGCACTTCTGGTAGAACATACTATAAATTTGGTATTTTGGGACGACTAGAAAGTATCTGTGATAAAGGTAACAACAGACAAACATTATGATAATATATAAAGATGAACCAACGTTAAAAGTATTTAAATTGGGATGCACGATATATAAATAAATAGATACATTTATCAATGACTGGGTGCTAGTGTTTTATTTGTGGCTTTTCTCTCTCTCAAATTTCCGAAAATCTACCACTATCCCGACTAAATCTGTCAGCATGACAGGAAACACTCACAAGCCTGACTGACGTGACGGTCATGTGTTCAGGACCGTACGTCATTATGACTTGTGTACATGCCACGCAGCACTACAACCACGCAAACACACACTCCTCGCCCGTGTCAACGCAGTGCACGGACGACTCCTGCTACCCCTAGCCATGCTGTCGCTCAGAGGAGGCACACTGCCACCAATATTAGATAAGAGCGATAAGAGAGATAAGAGGACGCCAAACATCTGTGCAGAGAGAAGTGGGGGCATCGCAGACTCACAATGAACTCCACATGCAACGACACGCACAACTTTTATCTGCTAAAACCTTTCAGGAGTTCACATAAATAGATGTTTTAGAAATTATTCAAGATATATAAAAATTCCATTAAAGGATGACAATCTGCGAACCGATTCATTCCACAGATGAGCTCAGGAATTCGCAGAAGCATGGCCTGGTGTTACGTGATGATGTGTGATGAGGATGCCAAGTCCTCGGCTTTGTGTGTGTGTGTGTGTGTGTGTGTGTGTGTGTGTGTGTGTGTGTGTGTGTGTGTGTGTGTGTGTGTGTGTGTGTGTGTGTGTGTGTGTGTGGGGGCGGCTGGATTAGTGGTGTTTGGATCATCACAGAGTCGGAGCAGGGTGAATGCTGTCAAAGTGATTCATGGGATGACATAAGATGGATGAGAGGCTGAAATACCCGACGATTCAAACTAGGGCTGTCAAAGTTATAATAACGCAAATTCGTTTTTAACGCTGCTAATTTCTTTGACGCATTAATAGGTTGTAGCGGTATCAGTTTTAAAGATAAAGTGAAGATACTGGCATCATATGAAACTAGAAAAACCTAATGAATCCATCGGTACCAACCATGTCATAGCTTGTCGCAAAGGAGGTTAAATAACGCTCCAAACGTACGCTAAATTTTGGCGAGGAAAAACTGTCATGTCCATTTTCAAAGGGGTCCCTCGACCTCTGACCTCCAGATCAGTAAATGTAAATGGGTTCTATGGGTACCCACGAGTCTCCCCTTTACAGACATGCCCACTTTACGATAATCACATGCAGTTTGGGGGCAAGTCATAGTCAAGTCAGCACACTGACACACTGACAGCTGTTGTTGCCTGTTGGGCTGCAGTTTGCCATGTTATGATTTGAGCATATTATTTTTTATGCTAAATGCAGTACCTGTGAGGGTTTCTGGACAATATCTGTCATTGTTTTGTGTTGTTAATTGATTTCCAGTAATACATATATGCATACATTTTCATAAAGCAGCATATTTGTCCACTCCCATGTTGATAAGGGTATTAAATACCTGATAAATCTCCCTTTAAGGTACATTTTGAACAGATGAAAAATGCGCGATTAAATATTTTAATCGATTGACAGCCCTAATTCAAAACGCATCACTACATTTTTTCAGGTGAGCAACTATAGCATTCATTTTCAACTCAGAGAAAATCTGTTGTTTAAAGGGTTGCAACCCGCTCACATGTGAATGGAGTGTAGCTGAAACATCCAATACACACAGGATGAGGATAAAAATGGTCTTTTGTAGTAGTAGTAGTAATCTCTGATTATAGTGTGTACAACTCAGAAGCAATGCAGATGCTGCCAAGTTCTAGTAATCCACAAAATAGGCTATCATTATCCCAATAATCAATAACATGAGAGCGGAGAAGACAGAAATGAGAAAACAACTTTCCTTTAGTGAAATAAATAATGATGAAAAGACCAAAAGAATCAAAAAGGAAACGCGGTCATGTGAAGTGTAAACTCCTACAGCCAGCCAGTCCCGGGGATTACATGATTCTTTTTCACTAATAAGCGCATTAGGAAACTTACAGTGGTCTTAATCTGCTCATAATTAGCGGCGGCATGGAAAGAAACGTGGTCCTGCTGTGGCCAGCCAGCCAGCAGAGAGCCAACGGTAACGTCTCAGGGCAAGCACCTCCTCACTCTGGCCTACTTTGTGATGACGGACGTGAGAATCCTTTTTATGTTCAACCTTAAACTATGCAGCTCGACAAAAGGGACCGATGAATGACCGAAAAATGTTGATATTAAAGTCATTTTAGCTGCTAATAAGTCTTAAAAATGACTTAAAATCACTATTTATCTCAAACCAGGTTGTGTCAAACAGTAGCAGCAATACAGGTAGAGACGTTAGTAGTTTAAAAAGACTAAAAATGGAGAAGCAAAACTATAACTTTGCTCCCCCTAATTGAATATTTGCATTTGCTCCATTGCTCAGGCGCCTATGCGGTCAGTGTATCTTTTGGTCATTTCATAAACAGGTACTAAAAAACAAAATATTAGTGGTTATTTGATTTTTGTTTTAAAGGTCCCATATCATGCTCATTTTCAGGTTCATACTTGTATTTTGTGTTTTTACTAGAACATGTTTACATCCTATAATGTTAAAAAAAACTTTATTTTCCTCATACTGTCTGCTTGAATATACCTCTATTTACCCTCTGTCTGAAACGCTCCGTTTTAGTGCATTTCGATGGAATTGCAACAGAATTGCGTAACTAGGCAACAGCTTGGGTCCATGTTTACTTCCTGTCAGCTGATGTCATTTACATACACTGCAACAGGAAATAAACTGGGACACATTTAGAATGTTTAGGTTTAAAACTTTGAAATGGTCTAAATATTGTATATTTGTGACATCACAAATGGACAGAAATCCTGACGGCTTGTTTCAAAAGTTCAGTTTCTGAATACGGGCTGTGTGTATTTCTCTGTGGATTAAGCATTTCAATTCTTTCACAGTATTTATGTAGAATTTAAACCTGCTTTATAATATAAAAGCTAGGAAAATGTCACTTTTTACAATATGGGACCTTAAAGATACAAAAAGTAAAGTTAGTCCTCCGAGCTGAACACATAACATCGGTCTCTCTAGAAACAACATTTTGTTTATGAGTTACTGATCGGGAAGTTCGAATCTGTCGATATCTTTCCAACTTTACCGAAGTTAGTTTTTCTGCAGTCGTGTCTCGACATGAATTGTTTCGAAAAACAACGTACTGATCCATCACCTTCAGTTACACAGCAGCATCATCCTCATACCATGGATGTACAGGATGCCTCTCTTCCGCAACTTCCTCTCGCAGAATATGAGATAACTGTCTTGTCTTCTAGTGATTTTATTTTTTGTTTTTAGAAATAGAAAATGAAAATCAACCCGTTTTTTTTTTTTATTTAGTTCATCCCTTTTTGACCCTGATAAAGAAAAACGCCTTGTATTTCAATTTTAATTTTAGTATTTTAAAATGAAAACCAAATAACCACTCATTATTTGTATTGTTAATATCCTTTTGTGAAATTCCGGAAGCTTCTATTAGCAAGAAGAGCAGGCTTCAGGTCTTCAATTGGCTTTTTCTAAAATAAAACCAATCTCTTGAATGTGTATTATGACGTGTTTCTTGTATAATTATAGCTATACTATCCTGCTGGTTATCCGTATACACAGTTAAATGCTGCTTTGCTCAGCCTGCAGGGTTTGATGCTATTGTCTGTGGCTCCACTGAGCTCTCGTTCTTTACTATAATGCCTCTCTCTGAGCTGACATCTGAGGGGTCAATGACCCAGCAGCAGTTATGGAGGCATGAGAGAATTAGTCCAGTATTGCTCTTAAGCGCACCAATCCTCACATTCTTTCCACTGGCCGGTGGGAAACAGGTGACGGAGCTGATTAGCATCGCTAGCAGGCGGCCCACCCACCCAGCACGGAGAGATCAACTCAGCCACAAACGCAATCTATTCCAACATGAAACATGTAGAGTCAGTTTACACCAAGTTTCCAAATACTTATAGTATTATTGAGAAGTAGAAGAGTAACTATGAACAACATCATATTATTTTTGGTCATGGTTCATATTGTTGCATGGTTAATTAGCAAGTTGTCCTCATTTACACTTTAAAACTGATCATGTGATCATATATTATACATAGCAACAGTCTGCTATACATAGAAACGGTCTGCTATACATAGCAACGGTCTGCTATACATAGCAACGGTCTGTTATACATAACAACGGTCTGTTATACATAGCAACGGTCTGCTATACAGAGCAACGGTCTGATATAACTAGCAACGGTCTGTTATACATAACAACGGTCTGCTATACATAGCAACGGTCTGTTAAACATAGCAACGGTCTGTTATACATAACAACGGTCTGCTATACATAGCAACGGTCTGTTATACATAGCAACGGTCTGCTATACAGAGCAACGGTCTGATATAACTAGCAACGGTCTGTTATACATAACAACGGTCTGTTATACATAGCAACGGTCTGCTATACAGAGCAACGGTCTGATATAACTAGCAACGGTCTGTTATACATAACAACGGTCTGCTATACATAGCAACGGTCTGTTAAACATAGCAACGGTCTGTTATACATAACAACGGTCTGCTATACATAGCAACGGTCTGTTATACATAGCAACGGTCTGCTATACAGAGCAACGGTCTGATATAACTAGCAACGGTCTGTTATACATAACAACGGTCTGTTATACATAGCAACGGTCTGCTATACAGAGCAACGGTCTGATATAACTAGCAACGGTCTGTTATACATAACAACGGTCTGCTATACATAGCAACGGTCTGTTAAACATAGCAACGGTCTGTTATACATAACAACGGTCTGCTATACATAGCAACGGTCTGTTATACATAGCAACGGTCTGCTATACAGAGCAACGGTCTGATATAACTAGCAACGGTCTGTTATACATAACAACGGTCTGTTATACATAGCAACGGTCTGCTATACAGAGCAACGGTCTGATATAACTAGCAACGGTCTGTTATACATAACAACGGTCTGCTATACATAGCAACGGTCTGTTAAACATAGCAACGGTCTGTTATACATAACAACGGTCTGCTATACATAGCAACGGTCTGTTATACATAGCAACGGTCTGCTATACAGAGCAACGGTCTGATATAACTAGCAACGGTCTGTTATACATAACAACGGTCTGTTATACATAGCAACGGTCTGCTATACAGAGCAACGGTCTGATATAACTAGCAACGGTCTGTTATACATAACAACGGTCTGCTATACAGAGCAACGGTCTGTGATACATAGCAACGGTCTGTTATACATAACAACGGTCTGTTATACATAGCAACGGTCTGCTATACATAGCAACGGTCTGTTATACATAGCAACGGTCTGTTATACATAACAACGGTCTGCTATACAGAGCAACGGTCTGTTATACGTAGCAACGGTCTGCTATACAGAGCAACGGTCTGTGATACATAGCAACGGTCTGTTATACATAACAATGGTCTGTTATATATAGCAACGGTCTGCTATAAATAAATAAAAGACCGCAGAACGCGGTGATTGACCAATCAGAATCGAGTATTCAACACAGCCGTGTAATAATCTGGTTTACTCCGGCATTAACACTGCATTTATTTATACAGAACATTTAAACTAATATTCATATTTATTTATACAATTCTTGCATTTTTACACACCTAATGATAGATCCTATTTTTCAGCATAATTATATTTGCCGGAGGAAGAAGTTCGTCCCGAAGCGGCCGCTGTATTTCTACCCTTCACCTTAAAGAAGGAGCTTCATTGAGCCTTGAGTGAGACTACAAACAGAGTTCACTCCACCACGGAGTGGGAGGTGTAGTGACCGGACAGGAACTGAGCCTCGATGTCAAAGACAAAAGTTAACCTTCCAGTATGTTGCTCAGATATAAAAGTAGAACTGATAGTGACAGTATTTTTTTTTTAAGTTAATTATTTGGCGATGAGACACCACTGTTGATTTTTTGGTTTCAATTGTTTTTCGTTAGTGTTTTGTTGAACTTTCCGAGACGTTTCTATATTAATTCAGATGTGACGGTGAATCAGTGACAGATCGGGAAGTCCATTTAACAATATTTCACAGATGCTTCAACAATGATTTAACTTAAATTGTCAATAATTGTTGGTATCTGGCTACGGTATTAAAACTTGGGAAAGCTATTTGGAAAGTGTAGTAAGCCATCAGTTAATCTACTTTAAATAAAGCTTCACTACACTGAACTGAACCCTCCAGAGCATAACCAGGCATCCATGCTTCCAGACCTGCTAAGACCTTTAATATCTGGTTAATCAAATACGGTAAGAACAGATACTGTAACATGAATGTCAGCATTATGTTATTTAATTAATTCTCTACTATATTTACTGTCTGTCAGCTACAACACCGTGGCCTTCGGTTTGACGAAACCAGCATATAACTAACTAACAACCTAACTGATTAATATTATGCAAAATATATACGGGTCAAATTATGTCTTGCTACTGAACAACATATTCAGATCAAACCAACCTGTTTTCTCAGGTTTGCTCGGCCAGTGAAAATGTTAAATCAAAAACAAAGAATGGGACAGGAATGTTGCTATCAGTTTGACTGAAACACGGGTCACGTTTGGCAATATGACCTCTGACCCCACGAACAAACAGCTTTAAAGAGTCTGTCAGGGGTTGCCAGGCAATGAGAGACAGGTAACTTTACACGTTACACAACCACAATCAATTGAAACAATTCTCCAGGCTAAAATTTGATTTTGCAGTGTTAAACAAACACAATGAGTCCAAAAAACCTCTGGCTACTTTTTATTTATATATATGGAATACAACCAGTGACACTTCTGGTGGGACATACTGTACATTTGGTACTTCGGGATGACTATAAAGTATGTGTGAAAAAGGTAAGACCTCACCAACATAAGTAAAATCATGATCAAATATTACTCAGTGGATTAATGAGGTAAATTCATGTGCTCCCTTGGAAACAATAACCTATGCTATAAGAGGTAGGATGTGGGATCCATGGATTACTTATATAGAATCTACTCAACCTAACCTTTCTATGGTATTTATTTAATTATTACTAATTATTATTTTCTATGTGCTATTTTTTTTTTTACATTTAATTGATTAATTTATTCACTTAAGGTTTTTTTATTTTACTACCATGAATTATATTATTGTAGTACTTATTACCTTTAATTTAACAAATTAATTAAATTATTTTTATTTTATTTTAAATGTAAGATATAATTTTTTCTTTTTAAAAGGAATAAAAAGACCTCACCAACACACACACTCTCACACACACACAAATATTTCTTACCGCTGTGGAGAGTCTGGAGGCCAGCGTCATCTCCAGGTTGCCTTTGAGGCCCAGCAGAGCCGGAACCAGGATGAACACCTCCGACACCTCCGTAAACACCGTCCAGTGCTGCAACGACCACCACGTCATATCAGTGACATCAACATAATGAAACACATATTAAAACAGGACACATATATAGGATTTATCCTTCAGTTGGGAGCAGAACGTCTCGGTGACTTTGTTCTTTAGTATTGATCCGGCGGTGAAACCAGACCCGTGTGAAGGACCAGATACTGTGTCTCTACAGACCTTTTACACCATGTATCATTACAGCTCTCTGCTCTCCTCTAACAAGATCAAGGTCACTGAGACTTCATGTTGAAATGATTTATCATCCTCCTCTTCTGGCTTCCATTCTCCTCTTTCCTCTTGTGGTTCCCATATTTCACCTTTACCCACCGATCTTCTTCTACTGCAGCTGTAACATGAGCAGACTGGGCTGCCTCATATATCTCATCCAAACTTTAACAATTACTTTAAGCAAATATTAATAGTTATGTCAATACACATGGACGGTTCACACACTTATGCAAAACTCCCCACAATTACTTCTGAAATGTATACATCATGGCTTTCCATTCTTCTCAGTGGGAGGAACCTTTTATGTAAGTATAAAGTTAATTTAAATGTATTGTTTTAGGGTTCACAAACTTTCTGGGGCCAGGAACCACTTACAGAGGAGAAACATTTGTACTCTTAGATACCACTATGGAACTATTTGTACTAAACTTTTTCAATTTCAATTTCAATCATGTTAACACCACTGCACACTGCATTTATACTTTTCAAGAAGGGCTGTCAAAGTTAACACGGTAATAACACGTTAACGCAAATTCGTTTTAGCGCCACTAATTTCTTTAACGCATTAACGAAGCTTGTGATTTTTACTATATGTAACAATTTACATGTATTAATCACTTTTTATTGCCATTGTGTGAACAGATTGTAATGTAACTTAAAAACTGAGACCTTCCCCGATTTTCTCAGTTGCCTATAACAGCCTGTGGACTAATTGTTATGTAAAGGACTTGGGACGGTTTTGTTTCGTAATGTTAGCTGATGAAGTAATTTGCAAATGGCAAGCAAGTTAGTATCATGGAGATTGGACATTAATGGTGATATATGATTGTAATTTAATGTCACGGCACTGTTTTGGCCGATGTCCGGGATGATCGCTCGCGCCTACGGAGCAAGAGCACGTACACGAGCAACAGGATGATGTCTGCAGTTCACTTAACGGCCACCGGGGTCATTAATAACAAGGACTTCTAAAAGTTACATATAGTCCCTTTAAAGCTAGAGTGAAGATACTGGTATCATATGAAACTAGAAAAACTTAAAGAATCCATTGGTACCAACCATGTCATAGCAGCTCATCGCTACGGAGGTTAAATAACGCTCCAAACTTGAACTCAATTTTGGCGAAGAAAAACTGTCATAGCCATTTTCAAAGTCAAGTCAATTTTATTTGTATAGCCCAAAATCACAAATTTGCCTTAGCGAGCTTTTCAATCTGTACATGAAGCGACCCCGTCTGTCCTTTACAGTGCGACCCTCTCATCAGATGAGAAAACCCCCCACCCCAAAAAATTTTTTTAACAAGGAAAGAAGAAAGGGGTCCCTTGACCTCTGACCTCCAGATATGTGAATGAATTTTATGATTTGAGCATATTGTTTTATGCTAAATGCAGTACCTGTGAGGGTTTCTGGACAATATCTGTCATTGTTTTGTGTTGTTAAGTGATTTCCAATAATAAATATATACATACATTTGCATTAAGCAGCACATTTGTCCACTCCCATGTTGATAAGAGGATTAAATACTGCACAAATCTCCCTTTAAGGTACATTTTGAACAGATAAAAAACATGTAATCAATTTGCAATTAATCCCGATTTACTATTTTAAGCTTTCAGAAAATGACTTGCATAATTTCACAACTCCAGACATTTAAATTTAACAGTCTGAAGCTGACTTTCAGTTTGTGCTTTAACTTGAAAACAATTAAATTATTGCTGTGTGTCACAATTTCTATTAGAGTTTCTATTGGCCCAAAGCTAACAGAGCTTATTTTGCTTGTTTTATTGGCACCTGTAGATGTGCACAATTTTATAATTCATAGCAAATTATCCTGCCACGGACCGTAGAGTTTCTAGTCTGGTTCCAGGCCTCCAGATTTGATTTGTTCAGTGATTCAAAGGTCTGATTGTGTTTCACCCGCTGATGGATGTTTCCCCAAACCAATCAGAGTCAACCAAACACAGCTTTAGGAGTGGGAACATCATGTTCCTTAAGGAGCTAGCTAGCTACCTTGCTACATCCATTAAAAGCATCAAAAGAAAAATAGCAAAAAAAGCATGGATGAGATGGACGGAACTGTATCAACTCAAGGAAATAACTCATAATTTGCATGCAATGGCAAGATGGCACCATGATGACAGAGAGCCCATATTATACCACGTACTGTGGTGGAAACACAAACCAGTAATACACCCAGTGAAGTCATTCAAAGCCTCTTCAGCGTTGGAACACTCATCACCCCGCGTGGCATTAATGCTCAGCCCAGACCTCATATATATATTTTGCTGTATGCATTACCCCCCTGAACCAAAGACACATCGTAAAGTCAGCTAGGAGCTAGGCCAGCTATATCTAAAGGACAACTTGGGCAGGTGGAAAACATTTTCATCACGTGGAAGAGAAAATGTCTGCTCAGCTATGCATCCAGATCCTAGTAGATGGCCTTTAATGAAATGTATAGTTGGTGTTATTAGACCTGACCCTTGATAACCTCGTCCCTGGCTGCTGGCCAGACCTTGAGAGGGTGGGTTCCCCTGTGAGTCTCTGTCAGCCACCGGGGGTGAAGTGCCTCCCTCTGCTGTGCTTCCATTAGAGTTCATGCAGTGATAGCAGGTTTTGTGGTCTGCCGTGGCCAGAAATAAAGCTATCGCCGAGGCCGAGGCCATCGATCTATCTCCAGTAAAAGTGCTTATCTTTCGGGGGCCCCGGTCCCACAGGCCCCCTACCGGTACTTACAGTCCAGTCTGCCCGGAGCTGAATCAATATTCACCGAGGCTGACGCAGAAAAGAAAAGAGAAAATAGACGAGGGGAGTAGCTGACGTTACACACAAACACTGCTGGCCTGCATTTCTCACACCATAGCCAGCTTGTGTTTCACTACGTCGCTCCCACTGCGCATCCAGATGTACGACACAGATAAGGGGCATCGATTGTATCAGTGGGCGTGACACCAGGACTCCAGCGTGGGTTAAACTCGCTCTATCGTCTATCCCCCCCTTCGCTGTCACCGGGCCAAGCTCTACCAGAGCTCCTTTCCAACATCCAGTCCCCTC